>JACEIK010003731.1:64199-78707 GCA_018107945.1 Datura stramonium | reverse complement strand
AACTAAGGGAGTCATTCTCTACTATGGAGAGTCCCGGCTAACTAAGGGAGTTATTCTCTACTATGGAGGAATCCTGACTGAGCTAGGGAGTCACTCTCTGCTATGAATGATCCCGACTAAACTAGGGAGTCTGTCCCTGTTATGGAGGATCCCGACTGAACTACGGAGTAACTCTCTCCTATAGAGGATATCGGACTGACCAAGGGAGACATTCTCAACTATGGAGAGTCCCTGGCTGAATAGAACATTAGAAGTACTGATCTGATATTGTATATCTAGTCTATGATACTACAGTTAGTCAGGAACATGAACATACACTGCTTTCATCATAAAAAAATTATTTCAAAAGGATTGGGGCTACTTTCTACTAACAACAAGCCCAATTTTATGAAATATCATTCTCATGCTTTATCATCATAATTCATATTATCATGGAACCATATCGGTATTACTTCAAAGGTCTTACATTAGTGAGAATCTTTAGATTCACATCATGCATAATACTTCCACAACATTTAAGTTCCGTATTCAAAACATTCGACATATATCATAAAGTAATTCATGATCCATAGGTCTAATTCGTACCTTAACATGCATAAATTGATTCATATATTCTAGATTTATGGAAAGCCATATACTTAAATTATTATACTATCACAACCCGAATGTACACCCAGATCGTAGACATGGGACAAGGGACCCCGAGAGATCCCAAGTCAACCCATGGTTATTGCATTCAACTAATCTCATGTACTTAAATAGAATATTAAGCATAAAACATCGTGGAAATGTAACCATGACATAACATCAGGAAATACTAAACATTTACATAAGCTGAATACTGCTCATTTGTCCGAAAGCCTATAATACATAAGATGGGTTGATACGACAACATCCCCAACTAACACGAGCAATACTGAAACATAATCAACAGGAAAATTTCTCAAACGGCCCTCGGAACATGTGGACTCACCAACAAGCTGATATTGTAGACTTGGATGGACTAAGGATGAGGATGAGCCTGAGATCCGAACCCTGTATCATGAAACGATACAACATAGAAAGTATGCGGCCAATACATGGAACGTATTGAGTATGCAATGTAAGTAAAACGGACATTTCTAAAAGTAAAGTAAACTCATAAATAGACATAGGAGAAGGATATCATGCTTGCATAAAAATCTTCGTAATAAAACATAAGGCTCAAGACTTTCAAATCATTCATAATCATAATCAGAAATAACTTTATCATAATATAACTTGAGACAATAACATAAACATAACAATGNTAAAGTAAACTCATAAATAGACATAGGAGAAGGACATCATGCTTGCATCAAAATCTTCGTAATAAAACATAGGGCTCAAGACTTTCAAATCAATCATAATCATTCATTATCATAATCATAAATAACTTTATCATAATATAACTTGAGACAATAACATAAACATAACAATGCATAAAACATGCATAACAATGGGAGGAGTTGTCATAACTGACACCCTCATGGTAGAGCCTTTCATTATGCCCCACTGTGTCGCTCAAGTCAGCAGAGCCGACCCTGGCTTTCTAGGCGAGGGTCGTGCATAAGACGTGATATCGCATTTGAGGGGATCATTATCAATATATCATATCATTTACAACCCACGGTGGCACTTGGTTTTGAGACACTGCCATAGTCCTTTGAACGCTGGGCTGCTCGGTGCTAGACACGACTCCAAAAAACATGCATATAGGCTCATACATAAATAATTAACATCATGCTTAAAAATTCATTTCCTAAGATATAACATTTATCATCATTGATCCCCTTTAGAACATGCTTAGTCAAGAATCAAGGTCCTTTTCGTCGGCCAACATCATAAATCGATAAATCATGAAATTTGTTTCATAAATCATTAATCATTCTTCATCATGTGGGCATTGCCCAATGCTTCATCATACTCAATTCTTTCAAAATATGCTCATAAACATGGGTAACTTGGATTCATGCATTTCCATAATCAATATACTTAAAATAATGAATATTCAACGTAAATCCTAATTTCCATGAACTTCCATAAATGGACAATTTAGATTTAAAAAGTTTGAAACATGATTTTGAAGAAAATAATACAAAACCTTCCCAACTTGCATAATTCAATAATTAAAACTCTATTAAATCATATCCAATAAGAGAAATCATATCTTCAAGCCTTGGGTAAAACCCCTAGGAATTTGAGTAGGAGAATTCATGAATTAACTTGAAATTGGGCATGGGTGAGGAAGAATTCAACCCATTTTAAAACCCTACATACGTGGGAATACATGGACTTAATGTTCCTTGAACACCCACAAGGAATTTGATGGAAATTTAGGGAAGAAGGCCTTGAATCTCCCAGAAAACCTCTTTAAAATCCTTGAATTAGAATGGACATGCATAATGGGCTTAAACCATCTTATCTAACTCAGAAACATATCCAAAATGATGTAGTTTAGGCCTTAGGGACTTCGGAATTCACGAAAACACCCTTATTAAAACGCAGAAGTTTTTGGTCGCCAGTCCTCACGAGGGACCTAACGGGTCGTTGCCACAAGGCAAGACTCGTTGCCTTGATCTGTTGACTCCACTGCGCAAACCTCCTAGGGAACTCCACGAGAGACTTCACGAGTCGTGAGGTTAGACCACGACTCGTGTTCACCTTGCGTGGACTACACCGCCCATCCCAATTTCCGCCAATCCTCTAGGGTTGACCACGGGTGACCTCACGAGTCGTGAGGTATGACCACGCCTCGTTGTCAAGCCTGTGGTCTCCTCACTCAAACTTTGCCAAACCAAGCTAACCATGAGTCACGTCACGGCTCGTGGTCACTCCTCACGAGTCGTTCTGTGACCAGGTGCAAATTTTTAGTTTTTCCTCATTTTAACTTCCAGGTCTGATCCTTGGGTTCCCGAGGTATAATAATATCTCCCCCTTGGGAACATTCTTCCTCGAATGTCAGTAACATGCAGAAAACTCATAAACAAGCTATCACCATATACGATTACCAATCATTTAAGTCGAAAACTAACGGAATGACTACTTCCGAAATTGACTACATAGCTAACCTGAATTCAGACATCACATACATTTACCATATCATAAAACAAACTTGTACACATGAACTGAATGGGAAAAGCGGATTAAAGGTTTAGGGAAAAACTAGTACCTCAATCTAAAACTGAGCCAGTAAGGAACAAATGAGGGTATTTAGCTATCATATCCACTTCGGCTTCCCACATAGCCCCCTCAACATGCTGATTTCTCCATAATACTTTAACTAAAGCTATTTCTTTATTCCTCAGCCTTCGAACCTGACGATCCAAGATTTTAATGGGAATTTCTTCATAACTGAGGTTGTCCTTCACTCCAATGTTGTCTACTGGAACTACCAAGGCTAGATAACCCAAGCATATCTTCAAAAGTGACACATGAAAGACGGGATGAACTGAAGATAGCTCCGAGGGTAAGTCAAACTTATACGCCACCTTACCAACTCTTCTCACATCCTGGTAGGGGCCAACATAGCAGGGACTGAGTTTACCTTTCTTTCAAAACCGTTGGACTCCCTTCATAGGAGATACCCTTAGAAATACCCAGTCGTCCACATCAAACTCCAATTGTCTTCTCCTCACATCAGCATACGATTTTCGACGACTCTGAGCGATTTTCAACTGGTCCCTTATCAACTGAACCTTCACCATCGCCTCATGAACCGAATCTGGTCCTATCATAGCTACCTCACCAACCTCGAACCATCCGATGGGAGTTCTACACCTTCGCCCGTAAAGAGCTTGGAACGGTGCCATCTGGATACTAGAGAGGTAACTATTATTATGAGCAAACTCGATCAAGGGAAAATGGTCATCCCAACTACCTTGGAAATCCATAACATATGCCCTCAACATATACTCAAGGGTCTAAATGGTTCATCTTCCTGGCCTTCTGTTTGTAGATGGAAGGCGGTACTAAGCTTAACCTGCATCCCAAGTCCTTTTTGAATAAAAAGCCAGAATTGAGAGGTAAACGGAGTACCTCGGTCTGAGACAATAGACAAGGGAAATCCATAAAGTAGAACCAACTCCCGAATATACAACTTAGCATAATCATCCGCCGAATCCGTGGTCTTGACCAGTAGGAAATGAACAGCCTTAGTTAACCTGTCAACCACCACCCAAATGGAGTCATATTGCCGGCGAGTACCAGGTAGGCCTGTAACAAAATCCATATTAATCTCTTCCCACATCCAAGTGAAGATGTTGATATCCTGAAGTACGCCTCTCGGCCTTTGATGTTCGACTTTCACATGCTAGCAGTTTGGTGATTTTTCTACGAACTCCGCAATATCATTCTTCATACCATCCCACCAATAGATTTCTCACAAATCCCGATACATTTTCGTGGATCTTGGATGAATAGAATATCTGGTAGCATGTGCCTTATGTATTATCCAAACTCTCTAATTATCGATGTCCGGAACACATAGTCGATCCTAGTATCGTAGCACACCATCTCCGCCTTGTGAGAAGACCTCCACCTTCTGACTCCGCACCGCCTCCTTTAGCTTCCTTAATATTGGATCCTCATCTTGCCTGGTTTTAACATCAATCACCAATGAAAATTGTAATCCGTTATGTACAACAACACCGCCATCGGTCGAATAGATCAATCTAACTCCCAGCCTTGCGAGTCAGTCGACATCCTTCACCAACTCCTTCTTTCCCTCATCCATATGGGACAAACGTTCCATCAAGAGTCTACTAAGCGTATCCGCAACCACAATAGCCTTGCCCGGGTGGTAAAGGACACTCATGTCATAGTCCTTAAGTAATTCCAACCACCTCCTTTGCCGAAGATTTAGATCCTTCTATGTGAACACATAATGCAAACTCTTGTGATCCGTAAATACATCCACGTGGACCCTATATAAATAATTCCACCATATCTTCAATGCAAACACCACTGTAGCCAACTCAAGATCATGGGTCAGGTAATTCTTTTCACGGACCCCTTCAGTTGTCTAGAGGCATATGCTATTACCTTCCCACGCTGCATCAACACACATCCCAGTCCGACTCTCGAAGCATCACAATAGACAATGAAACCATCGGTACCCTCAAGTAAGGTCAACACTTGTACTGAAGTGAGTTTGGTCTTCAACTCTTGGAAGCTTTTCTCACAAGCATCCGACCATTGGAATTTTACCTTTTTCTTAGTCAACTTGGTCAATGGGGCCGCAATTTATGAGAAAACCTCCATAAATCTTCAGTAGTAGCCTGCTAAGCCTAAGAAACTCCAAATTTATGAAGGATTCACTGGTCTAGGCAGTTTCTTCACTGCTTCATTCTTCTGGGAACCTATCCTTATGCCTTCGCTTGATACTATATGTCCTAGAATTCTACCGAGTTTAGCCAAAATTCACACTTACTAAACATTGCATACAGCTAATGATCCTTGAGGGTTTGCAACACTATCCTCAAATGAGTTGTATGCTCCTCCTCGCTCCGGGAGTATATAAGAATGTCGTCGATGAACACGATGATGAACATTACCAAATATTACTTGAGCCCCCTATTCATCAGGTCCATAAAAGTTGCAGGAGCATTGATTAGCACAATAGACATAACAAAAAATTCATAGTGACCATACCAAGTCCTGAAAGTGGCGGGATGTCACTCTCCCGAACTCTAAGCTGGTGATACCCGAACTAGAGATCGATCTTGGAGAAGCACTTGGCACCCTGAAGCTTGTCAAACAAGTCATCAATCCTGGGTAAGGGGTACCTGTTCTTAATGGTAACCTTGTTCAACTGCCGATAATCAATGCACATGTGAAGGGAACCGTCCTTGTTTCAAACAAACAAAACTGGTGCACCCCATGGAGACTGGCTCGGTCTAATGAAGCGCTTATCCAACAAATCCCTTAACTGATCCTTCAATTCGTTTAGCTTGGATGGAGCCATCCTGTAAGGAGGGATAGAAATAGGCTGCATATCTGGAAATAGATCAATACCGAAATCAATTTTCCTTTCCGGAGGAACACCTGGAAAATCCTTGGGAAGCACCTCTGGATATTCGTACACCACTAGAACTGACTGGATAGTCGGGGTATCGAGGTCCACATCCTTAACCCTAACTAGGTGGTACATACACCCCTTAGAGATCATCTTCCTAGCCTTAATATAGGAAATAAACCGGCTTGCTGGCACCGCCGAACCACCCTTCCACTCCAAAGCTGACTCACCCAGAAAATTAAACTCCACGGTATGGGTTCTACAATCAATCGAATAATAACATGCATACAACAAATTCATACCCAAAATGATGTCAAAATCAGTCATGGACAATTCTACAAAGTTTGCAGAGGTAACCTTACGCAACACTGTAATGGGGCAACCTCTATATACCTGCCTAGCAACAACTGAATCACCGACTAGAGTAGATACGGTGAATGGTTCTGATAGAATTTCAGGATTAACTCCAAAACTAGTAGCAATGTAAGGAGTCACAAAAGAGAGTGTGGCTCCTGGATCTAGCAAGGCAAAAACATAAATATGAAAGACATGCAACATACCAGTGACCACGTCTTGAGAAGTCTCATGCTCCTGGCGCAAGGCAAGGGCATAGAATCGGTTTTGGCGCTGACCACCACCCCCACTAGTAGATGCTCCCTACGGAGCTGCTGCTGTCCTGGTGGTCTGTGCTCGACCCCTATCATCACCTTTTCTAGTATATGGAAATGCTCGATGCATGTGCCCAGGCCTAAAACACCTGAAGAAGACATATGAACCGAGCAGGCACTCCCCGGTGTGACTCTTGATGCTTTTCCTGCAGGCTGGAGAGGTACACTCTAACTGGGTGCCCCTCTAATCCTTCGACCCTGAAGACCTTCTCCCCTGATCAACCCTGGGCATGGATGGGACACTAGTTTCTGATGGGACTGGGGCTAGTGGCCTCTGTTGAAACTATGGATGGTAGGCACCGCCAGACCTCTAATGTAAAAACCCACGACTATCTGTCCGAGCCCTCTTTGCCTCCCTCTCCCTCCCATTAGCTACCTCCATCTGCTGGGCGTAAAACACTATGTGAGGAAAATCCATATCCTGATGAAGCATGGCAATTCCTGCAATCCTTGTCTAAATAATCGGCCACGCCATGAACAAATCGGCTCACCCACGCCCTCTGATAAATCACCAACTCTGGGGCGTACTTTGACAACCGGGTGAACTTAAGCGAATACTCCAGCACTGTCATCTTTCCTTGCTTGAGGTTAACAAATTCACCTTCTTTCAATTCCCTAATCTCCTAAGGGAAGAACCTGTCAAGAAAGGCCATGTGGAACTCATCCCAGTTGATAGGGCCCGCACCCGCTTCCCTACTATCCTTCCATTGCTTGTACCAAATTTGAGCGACCTCTTTCAACTGATATGAGGCCAAGTCTACACACTCCCCATATTTCACTCCCATAACCTGAATGACCTTCAATATCCCTTCAATAAACTCGTATGGATCCTCATCCACCTTCGATCCCGTGAAATTAGGAGGGTTCATCCTCAAGAAGTATCTAATCCGAGCCACCATTGTATTGCCATTATGTGGAACCTATGCAACAACCTGCTGATTGACCTGAGCAGTGAAGGCCTGCGCCAACATCTGAATCACCGCCCGAACACGGGACAAGGAACCCCAAGAGGCTTCAAGTAAACTCATAGAATAATCATAAAATAACACTTATTAATAGAAGTATCTAACAGAAACATAACTCAGCGGAAACTAACAGAAAGAGTCTAATTTAAAACTCAAAGACATAATTCAACAAAACGCTGATACGTAGCTGAATCTGTTTAGACATGCCAGCAAGACTCTAGTAAACTGAAGAGCTTCTAGGACATGTCCCCAGCTAACTTCTAAAGACAGAAAACTGAAACATAAAAGAAACAAAAAAACATAACTCACGTCCTCGGGAGAGGAGGAATCACCATAAGAAGCTGAGATGGGAAAGGAGCGTATCTAACTACATGGTTGAGCTTGGAAACCTAAATATATATCATAAAAGAATATAACACATAAAGTATGCGGTCAGTACTTGGAATGTACTGAGCATACGGGAAACATAAATGAGCTAAAACATGCAAGTACAGAAATTAAGTAAATTGAGTGCATCAACATATAACTGAATTAGAATGAAACAACTCTATCTAAGATACATAAATATCTACATGAAGCTTTTATTTGAACTCATTTACTAAAGCATCATCAAACTCATGCATAAGATTCATGTACTGATATATACTACATTGAAAGCTAAAACTAAAATTGATATCATATACTATACTGGAAATACGCTGATAATTGAGATTTTCATCTTGTTATATTTGATTTAAACTAAAGTCTGAACTATACAGAACTGAGTCAAACTGATGACATGAACTTAGGAAGTCATTCTCTGCTTTGGAGAGTCCCTGACTAAACTAAGAGAAATATTCTCAGCTATGGAGAGTCCTTGACTAACCGAGGGAAACATTCTCGGCTAATGAGAGTCCCTGACTGAGCTGCAGGAGACATTCTCTGCTAATGAGAATGCCTAACTAAGCTAAGGGAGACATTCTCTGCCGATGAGAATCCTTGACTTGCTAAGGAGAAACATTCTCGGCTATGGCGAGTCCCATCAGAACTAAGGGAAACATTCTCTGCTATGGAGAGTCCCTAACTGGCTATAACATGAAGAATATTGATCTAACATTGTTCTTCTGGTCTAAGGCAAGTTTCTACTAACAACAAGCCCGATAGTCTGAATGGTTATTCTCATACTTTAATCATTCTAGATCATATAATTATAGTCCTGAATCATTGTCTAAATCATGCATTCTACATTCAAGAAAACAACTATAGGAGTAGTTAATACTTTAACCACATCCCCAACATTTAAATCTTGAGTTCATAGCATATGACGTATATCTTATATTCATGTAGAATTCATAGGTCAAATTCATACTTTAACACCTACCCCAATCGTAGTGAAAACATGTACATACTTCACATTTGTCAAAGCCCATAAGTTCTATTCATTCTTCAACACATACTTTACAACATATGTTCTAGATTTAAGAGAATTCATAAAATCTTCATATTCTTTAGACATGGATTCTAGTTCATGATAAGGGAATTTATACAATCAACATATTCCCATTCAAAGTTATATGCTATCTCATGATGAAAATCCTATAATCATACATTACTCATATCCACTACATAACTTGAGATATTAAAAGTACTATCATAAGAATACATGACGGTCAATCGTAATATGTCTTAGAATTCATAGCGGACATAAAAGAAATCATTCATAAATTGGAACCCTAGAACATGTCTTTCTAGAAATTTGTGAAATTGGGGTTTTAGTAAAATAATTTGGGGCACAAGGATGGAAGCGTATCCTTGTTGAAAATCCCACATACTGGCTTAAGAGAAATCCCACTTGAACTTGCACCTTAAAGCCTTGAGGAAACCCTTGTTAAATCCTTGAGTCTTGAGAGAGAGAAGGAGGAAGAGTTTAAAAGTGATTTTTTTATAGAATGAGGGTATAGGCTAGTTATCCCCTTAAAAACATCCCATACCATACTCAAAACAATGTAGTTTGGATGTTAGAAGTGTAGGATTTTATGAAAATACCCCAAGAAAGATGCACAAAAAATCCACCTACCAGTACCAATGAGGCATTCCACGAGTCGTGGGGTTGGCAATGACTCTTGGGGCCCTGGTCGTGGAGTACACTGGGCGACTCCTCACCATTCCCTCAAATTAGCCGATGACTGACTTCACGAGTCATTATCTGTCTTAACGACTCATGACCACCTTCAATTATCTCCACTTCTTGGAACTCCATCTTGATCTCTAGCCTCCACTGGACGGCCGATATAATGAGTCGCCTCCTGCCTAACGTCTTGTTGGGTCATCTATTGTCACTGAAGCCCATGATTCCTGCATCTCTTTCCCGTGACTTCCCTGATGAGTCTTTTCTTGATAGGATGACTCATTAGGTCTCCCGTTGTCTACTATTCTTATGAACTCCATCTAACTTCGGGGTCTTATCTTAGTAACTTTTGGGGTGTTATAGTCAAGGTATGTATGTATTGTTTGTGAATTCAATTCAACCATGTAGTTTAGTTTAGAGATAGTCATTCCGTCAGTTTTCAGCTCAAATGATCAGTATTTGAATATCATAATTGCACTTCTCTACTTTTCTGTTTTCCCAAGGTGGAGATACTATAATGATCCAAAAGCCCCAAGATCAGACCCGGGAGTTGAAATGGAAAAAACTGAAAATTTTACACTAGATCACAAAATGGGTCATTACTAGACCCATGGGGATGACCATGAGATCTTAAGTTACTCGTGGCAAGGTTATGGTCTTAATTTCTAGAATTTTTTATTTGAAGACACCACGGGCATTACCAAGAGTCGTGGTCAGATCCCACGATTCTTTGAGTCAGTCGTGGTAAAAATTGGTTAAGGGTCAATGGTTTTGGGACAGTGGAGTCCACAAGAAGTGACCACGAGTCGTGGTCACCAACGATGATCCATTAGCTCCCTCATGGGGACCCTTGAGGAGAAAGTGGTAGTGCACTTGATGACTGGAGGCCACGAGTCATGGTCCAAGGTGACGACTCGTCCAGTCCCTCGTTGGGCCTAGCAGTCAATTATTTTTTTGCAAACTTATTAAGGGATTTTTCGTAATTCCTATGGTCCTAAGGCTTAAACTACGTTGCTTTAAGCTATGAATGACGAGTTTTAAGAGGGATAAGTTCATTTTTGGCCATTCTAACTCATGCATGGAACAGTTAAGGTCTAGAGAGGTGATCAAGCTCATTCTCCTTCAAGTTTTCTTCAATTCTTCCTTGGGAAATCAGAGAAATTATAAAATATGATTCTATCATGTATGTAGGTTTATGAATTGGTGAATTTCCTCAAACCCATGCCCAATCCCTCTCTAATTCATGAAAATCTATATGTCAATCCTATGGGGTTTTAACCCGATGCATGAAATTCCTAAATCTATGACATGGGTATGATCTAAGTATGTTTTAATTGGTGAATTATGTATCATGGGAAAGTTTTATTATGTTTTCAATTACTAATCATGCTTATTAGTTTTCCAAATTATGATGCCCATTCATGAAAGCTTATGAGAAGATGAGATTTATGAAGATGTCTGTGTATGATGATTTGTTGATGATAAAAGAATGTTTTCAATCTACCCATGTTGTGATCATGTTTTTAAAGTAAGTAAAGTTAATTTCAAGCATGTTAAAAGTATTGGGCAAGCCCATATGTTCAAGTATGATTTATGATTCAAGTTAATTAGATTACCATATGGTTTTTGAGTCAAGACTCCCAATTTTACTCTGCTTGTGGTACGGTTTAAAGCCAAGGCTCCTCATGTATGATTTTAGATTTATTATGTATATGATTATTCAGCTTTGTCTCTAGATGATAGTCAGCTTCGTTGAAAGACAATGTAGAACATATGCATATTTTTGGGAGTAGTGTCTAGCACCGAGTAGATATGGGTCAGTCAACCCTATGCCTCGTAACTGCGCGCCAATGTAGGTATGATCATATTATTTTGGGACCTCCTATGTGAGCTTTCTCCTGCCCCCATGAGGCCTTGAGCTTAATATCGATATCATAGTAGCTTTTGTAGCCCTGACATGGTTTGGACAGCTCTGCCCACTTAAGTGTGATCGTAAGGACCACGTAAGCTCTATTGTGGTAATGTCGATTACATGACGAGTCTCCCATTGTTCCTCATAATTTCAGTTATGCATGTTTATCATTCATGATATATATATATATTCTAATACAGGTTTGACCCAATGTTCCGCCTTACTTATGATTATCAGATTTCAACTTTGGATCATTCAATTAAGTTATGATATTTAGTTATGTTGAGATCATGATTTCAAAAAATACCATGCAAGCCCTACATTCAAATTCTTATCTTAATGATATTTTACATTATGCATGTATTAAATGATTTTGCTTATTTAAGCGATTTTACTTACCTTACATACTCGGGGCATTCCACTTACTAACCGCATACTCAATGTTGTATAATTTTATGATACATGCTCTGCTCTTTAGACTCAACCCCATCTTTAGCCAGTTCCGGAGTTAGAATCCAATCTCTGTTGGTGAGTCCTCATATCCCGAGGACCATGCTTTGTTAGTTTTCTTTATGTATTCAATATCAGACTTAAAGTGTTAGTTAGGATCTTGCCCCATCAACTAATCAGTATTGGAGGCTATTCATACATGGAATGTATCATCTTAAGGTTCATGTGTATTTCTGATGTTATGCTTATTTCAGACGTCTGCTAAGTTCATCATGTTGATATTCCGCTTTTGTGATTGAGTTATATGTTATGTTCATGTCATGGATTGACTTGAAGTCTCTCTGGGTACCTTGTCCAGTGTCTCAATTCGAGCCTATGTTCGGGTCGTGACTTAGCCACTCATAGACAAGCGTAAAAACAAAGACATAATTATCATTCAAAGTAAAATGATAAAGAAAAGATGAAACCAAAGTAGGAACTTGTCTTTCCTCCAAAATCTACTTTTACAACCTTCTACGGTCAAACAACATGATGAATGATATACTAAAAATTCCCTAGATGTTGTATTCATTGGTGAACATGCAAATGACTCTTTTTCCCTTAAATAAATATCTTAAAAATAAGAAAAATCCATCAAGGCCGATTTTTGGTGCACCACCACATCCATAGCCCCATGTCTGGGTCACCGAAGTATAGCTTCGGGCGGCCCACTTCATCAATAGCACCAAGTTGTTAGCCAAATTTCCGCACTTCTAAGACCCTCTAGCGCCCTACTCCATCATAGAACAAGAGTGTTAGTCAAATTTCTAAACTTTAGGTCCTTTTTGGCACCCCACTTCATCCATAGCACTAGAATATTGGGAAAATTTCTTAAGTCTAAAATGCTTCTGGGGCTCCACACCATCAATCTCGCCAACGTGTTAGTCAAATTCTCATCTCCGAAGCTAGGGACCTGGAGTCCCATGCCATCTATAGCATAAACTTCGGTTCATTTTTCTCTGAAGCACAAGTGTTGGCACACAACCCCAGCCATAGCCCCGGGACAACTTTCGCAAACTCTTTTTCTTCACACCTCGGGTCATTTTTGGGTTCTTTTTCCTAGCCTTCCTACTCAAAACATCTAGAAATGTTCATTATCTCACAAGACACAAGAAAACATGAATTCATACACTTCATAAGGATTATGAACTCAAAACAAGGCTAAATATGGTAAAAACATAGAAAATGGGCATAAGAATATACCCAACATCACCACCCCACTCTTACACCATTGTTCGTCCTCAAACAATCATCAACTCATTGCAAGAACTCATATTTTCTCACCACTTGTCACCTACATTAAATCACACTCAAACAACTAGAAAAGAGCATATTATTTAGTGATTCATTAAATCAAGCAATTTACATCAACCATACGCAGAGTTTTCACATTTAAGACTATATATACAATTTCTATAACTGACTCATAGAGGAACATGATTAAATACGAAACATGCAACATACACAGACTTAGAAATCTTATGCCCCTCACTTTTAGTGATGTTCCTCTCTCAAATTATCAATGTAAAGCATGGAATATTATAATTAAGGCACACTAACACTTAGGAATGATGTATCATATATAGGCAATATACTATAAGCTTGCCCTTTATGTACACTCACACTACTTAGTTATTTTAAGAGTTTAAGATTTCGTAAGTACTTTTCTTTGTCACAATGTCGGCTAAGGCATGGGGAGGGATATTTTTCATTTATAATGACTACCAATCCTAATCACTTTTAGGATATTTTTTTATCTTCTTTCAAGTCCACCACTTTTTCCTTCTTGTTCACCCTCACAGTACTCACCCTTTTTCTTTTCTTTTCATGTCCCTTTGTTCACTACTTTACTTCTAGTCTTTGCTTATAGAATCAATTAGAATATTCGATCTTAAAACTCTATATTTCACTTTCCTAGAAGCAAGCAAACAACACATTTTATGGGTACCTCTTCTTCCTATTTTCTCTTCTTACTTTCCACCCTATTTGTTTATTTCCCTTTTTATTTGTCATTCATGCCTTGGTGGATCTTCACATTATACTATCAAATTGCCTAACACTATTTTGGATTAACAATTCTGGAGGTCACACAAAAAAAGTGAATAAGCTACTATTATGGCTATGAAAAGAATAAGAGCCCGTTTGGTTTAGCTGAAAAAAAGTGGCAATAAAGCATTTTTTAAGTGCTGAAACTTATTATATAAATAAGTAGTTATGTGTTTGGATAAAAGTGCTGAAGCTGAAAAAAAGTTATTGATGTGTTCAGTACATAAGTGTTGTTAAGCACTTATTTTGGGTCAAATGACTGAAATGCCCTTAAAGCTGTTAACAAT
>JACEIK010003731.1:45946-63934 GCA_018107945.1 Datura stramonium | reverse complement strand
ATTAAATTTGTGAAAGATATGAGTAAGGGTATTATTGAAATTAAGAAAATATTATGGGATAAAAAGATAAATAGTTTGGTCAAACTTAAATGGCTTATCAGCCAAAAAATAAAAAAGTTGGTATCTACCAACTTTTAGCTTTTGACTTTTTTAAAGCACTTTTCGACTTTTTTAAGCACTTTTTGATAAAACCAAACACTACAAAAATTTTAAAAGTGCTTGTAAGCTGGTTTGACCAACTTATAAGAAAACCAAAAACCCCCTAAGTCTTAATGCTCAAGGAGGTTAGGAAGATGTTTAGGAAGGTAAAACAAACATGGGAAAACATGAGTTTTACAAAGAAATGTCTTAATCATCTCTTAACTCTGTACATCTAGCTATCCAATCATACGCTAAGGCAAGTATAAGATGCAGAATATGTACAAAACAAAGCAATTAATATAACCTCACATGGCATTAAAACTCTAGTCAGTTTCCTATAGCTACACATTCATACGATTACATTGAATGACATTCTTCATTATTAAGCGCTAAAAGGCATAGTGTCCACAANACGATTACATTGAATGACATTCTTCATTATTAAGCGCTAAAAGTATATTGAGTCAAACTAAAGAATTTTGTGTTTCTCTCATGGAATTCTCACTTAGGATGATCACTCTGTTGCCTCGAGCTTAGTATTTAAGTGAAATGCCAAAGTGCACACAACAGAATATGACTGACTCAAATAAAAAAAATTAAAAAATGTGACTAATTTCCCTTAAGACGATCATTATCCATCTATCATAGGGAAGGGTCACTACTCTATGATGACACCAAAAAGAAAAATTTATATGTTTTTGACTCTAATTAAACAAACAAATAAACTACTAGAGACATACAGATTATCCAACATCACAAGGAAATATACCAGTCATCAACCATCATCAATACTATCTATTACAAAACATAACCTAATGAATCATAAAGCTACTACCACAGGGAATGACACTATGTTACAACCTAATTCAAATATAGCAAACAAAGAGAAAATAGGAAATCTTTCCTCCACCCCACACTTAGACAGTGCACTATCCTCAGTGCACACATAATTATATCAAGTAGGTAGAGAAAAGGAACTTCCTGGGCTGCTATGCATCACTATCGGGATTGTACTCCTGATCATCGTCATCCTCATCATCATCCTCACCATTAATTTGTGTGGCTCTCGTGGCAGCATCCTCCTCCTCATCATCATTGTCTAAGTCATCAACCTCATCAGTAAGAACCGAGGCCTCATCATCATGAAGAAGCTCCTCAAAGGTTGATCCCTCTCTACACATCTGCATGGCACTTTTCGTGAGTGGGTATCTATCCTCTAGGGACACCATCTCATTATCTGTTGTAGGTCGACCTCTAATCCTCAACTATAGCTTAGGCATGTCGAATATACGGCCTCTCCAACTATTATCTCGGGCCTGACAATCAGCTACAACGAGAGGTGGAGCTATGGAAGTGATGGGATCCTTTACCTTCATGACATCCATCATCTTGCCTGCTAGGGGCCCTGCTCGCGGTAAGTAAAGGTCTGCCTCTTCCTCCTCAATGACTTTGTCTCTCAAAAACTGAGTCAAGAGACTGCCTTAATAGTATTTCCACCTATAGATGTCCCTCGATCTCCTTATATTGCTTCTAAGAACTGCACCAAAATTGAGTGGTAGATCAGCATGTATACCAACACAACCCGCTCTCTACTAATATATGTTATGTGTGTCCTAGGGAGAAGCATGACACAAATAATTTTCACTCACAGTTTCGCCTCCTTATTCATGTAGGAGAAGGGGGTGTATAGTGAGTGTTATTATGGTTCCTTTCCTAACAAGCTGATGAGTGCTCACTACAAAGAGTACGACAAATGTCTTAGTATAGGGTCCTCTCCAGCAAAATAAGATATTCAGATGGGTCTGCCGCAGGTCTACCGAAAAAGAAATTGAATCTCTTATAAGTAAAACAAACCACCTGACCCCGTATTTTGAATTTGGTGCTCTCTCCAAAAAAGTATCCCAATTTGCATAAAATTCACTTACCAAAGTGAGGTTGCACTCCTCTGGATCGGCAAATATGTGGCCTAATCCCATCTCATGTACCTTTTCTTGAATGGTGGGAACTCAAGTGTGAGGCAGCCTTCATCAAACCTCAAGAGCATATTTGACCTCATTTTGTGTGTTGAACCATGATAGTCCATGAGGCTACACTGCTCTTTCTCCAAACCTCCTTGCAGGTGCTCACATAGCAAATGAACTTGACCCTTTTGTGCCTTTTCGTAGCAGTTTTAGACCCTTGCCAGCTACCTTTATCTCCTTTCATTTATTCATGTTCATCACTTATGATATTATGTTTTATACTATATTTGATACATTGAATAGCTTATGATTTTTCACTTACAATTTCAAGCATGACAAGTTAGATGATTTTTATTTTTATACTTTGGTCATTATGTTTAGATTATGATGAACAACTTATGAATATTTATATTTCAGACAGATGGCTCTCGCATGTGGTGCTTACTCTCATGATCTATTTTGATTTTATTCATGATTTCAACTAACATTTTACTAGCATGTTTTACTTATCTTTCATACAAAGTACTGATTGCATACTCTATGTTATATAATATTATGATATAGTTTTGGGGTGATCCCTTCTAGTATCGTCACTAGGTTGCACTCACTCACTTCAGCTCTACCCCACTTTCGGTGAGTCCTCATCATCCTAGGACATCTATCAATTTAGCTTGTCATGTTTTGTTTGAGTTTCAGAATTAGAGTTAGCTAGGGGCTTGTCCCATCAACTCAATAGATAGTAGAGGCTTTCAAACATAGTCATAGCATGTTCAGCTTTGTGACTCAGCGATGTGACACTATTGCTTTTGTTTATGCTTTATAATATTTAGACTTCCACGTATCCTTGCTTATGTTAATTTCTGCCTGACTATGCTCTAATGTTATGCTATATACGTACCATGGGTTATCTTGGAGCAACTCATGGTTCTAGGTCCCGTGTCATATCCTGGGGTCCCAACTCTAGTTGTGACAAACTTGATATTAGAACAAAGGTTTAGGTGTGTCCTAGGGTGTCTGAAAGCCGAGTTAAGTAGAGTCATTTCGATGGGTGTGAAGTGCGCCACACTTTTGGGGAATAGGCTACAATACGTTTTAGGAAATTTCCCTTCTTTCATAATACATGTCATGCAATGAAGTACCTCTCTATTCCTCTAACTCGTGCTATATATGTTTGCAGAAATATGCCTCCACACTGAGTTAATGGTAGAAGAAATGACAACGAAAACATCCATGTTAATGGTAATGGAGATGGGCATCGGCCAGCTCCAGCGGATCCCTTGCCCGAGCAGGTCACACATGCTGAGTTCAGGACGACATTTTAGATGTTGGCACAAACCATGATTGGTTAGGTTAACCAGCAAGCAGTGCCATATGTTCCACAAAATGGGAATGCAGCAGCAGCAAGAGTGTGATACTTCCTCAAGATGAACCCACATATGTTTCTTAGGTCGAAGGTGGATGAGGACCTACATGTGTTCATTGAGGAGGTGTAGAAGATCACCCAGATTATGGGGGTGACTAGAGAGGAGAGTGCAGACCTAGCCTCCTATAAGCTAAAGAGGGTTTCTCACGTATGGTTCCATTAGTGAAAGGACAGCAAGGGAGTGGGCGCAATTTTAGTGGGTTTGGAGGAGTTTGTGACCGCTTTATTAGACAACCTCTTTCCTAGGGATATGAGAGAGGTAAAGGTAGTCGAGTTCATTAACCTGAAGCAAAACATTAGGACTATCCAGGAGTATACTTTGGAGTTTACTGGGTTGTCCAAGTATGCATAAGAGATGGTTGCTGATCCGAGAGCTTGTATGAGAAAGTTTGTGAATGGAGTAGCAGATTCATTGGTCAAGGATTGCAAGACTGCCATATTGATCAAAGATATAGATCCTTCTCAACTGATCATATATGCCTAGCAAATAGAGGCGGAGCAGATAAAGGAGAAGGATAGAGAGGCCAAGAGGGTCAGGACAAGGAGTCATGGGCACTTTCAGCGGAGATCCGATGGTTGACATTGACCTCAGCTCTACCAAAGATCATCAGCCCAACTCCCTCATCAACCATCATTTTATCCATATCTCTAGAAGATCAGAGAGATAGAGAATTAGGCTATAGGGGTCAGAGGAGCATGTAAGGGGAGCAAATTTTTTCAACTTGTAGGAAGTTTGGCCAGAAGCACCCTGGGAAGTGCTTTGTTCGTACCGACGATTGTTTCTATGTGGGAAGCCCAGAAATATGCTCAGAGATCGTCCTTCAGCTAGACAGGGAGATAGTGCCCTAGCTACCACTTCTGAAGCTCCAGCTGCTCACCCATCTCAACAAGGTGCCTCTTCTTGTTTAGGTGGCGGTTAGCACCAGAACATGTTCTATGCACTATCATCTTGTCAAGAGTAGAAGGTCTCTCCTAATGTGGTCACAGGTATGTTATGCATATTCCATCCTGATGTGTATGTCTTGTTTGATTCAGGCGCTACTTTATCTTTCATGACTCCTTATGTTGCTATTAGTTTTGGAGTTAGTCAAAAAATCCTATCAAATCCCTTCTCTGTCTCTACTCCTGTTGGTGAGTCAGTCTTTGCTCGACAGTTATACAGAATTTTCCCCATCACAATTCTTTAGACGGTCACCTCATATAACCTAGTGGGGTTAGATATGACTAACTTTGATGGTATATTCTATATCGTTTGCTTACATGAATGTTATGCATCAATAAATTGTAGAACCTGGGTGGTAGAGTTTCTGTTTTCAGGTGAGCCAATCCTAGAGTGGAAGGGTAGTTCAGCGGTTCTTGTAGGTTGCTTTGTTTCCTATCTCAAGGCCAGGAAGATGATCTCTAAGGGTTGTGTATACCATCTAGTTTGGGTCAAGGATGCTATGTCCGAGACCCCGACTCTTCAGTCTGTTCCTGTTGTATGTGAGTATCCAGAGGTGTTCCTAGATGACCTAGTAGGAGTCCCTCCCGAGCAGGAGATTGACTTCGATATTGACCTTCTCCCTGATAAGCAACCTATATCCTTTCCTCCTTAAAAAATGGATCCAACTAAGCTAAAGGAGTTGAAAGAGTAGTTTATTGATCTCCTATATAAAGGTTTCATCATACCTAGCAAATCCCCATGGGGTGCTCCAGTTCTATTTGTCCAGAAGATAGATGGTTCCCTTAGGATGTGCATCAACTATCGGTAGTTGAACAAGGTCACAATCAATAATAAGTATCCCCTCCCCATGATTGATGACCTATTTGACTAGCTTCAGGGTGCCAATTGATTTTCAAAGATAGGGCTTAGATCTGGTTACCACCAACTTAGATTTAGGGAGAGTGGCATCCAAAAGACAACCTTAAGGACTCGGTATGGTAACTATGAGTTTGTAGTTATGTCTTTTGGACTTACAAATACTCATACAACTTTTATGGTTTTGATGAATAGGATGTACAAGCAGTATTTGGACATGTTCGTAATTGTCTTCATAGATGATATTCTCATATACTCTTGAAGCGAGGAGGAGCATGCCACTCATTGAGGATTGTGTTGCAGACTCTCAAGGATAATCAACTATTTTCTAAATTCAACAAGTGTGAGTTTTGGTTGAACTCAGTAGAAAATGTAGGTCATGTGGTGTATAAAGAGGGTGTGTAGGTGGACTCTCAAAAGATAAAAGCGGTGTGCAATCGGCCTAGACCTGTCAGTACTACAGATATTAGGAGCTTTTTGGGTTTAACTGGCTATTACAGGAGGTTCATAGAGGGATTTTCAATCATTGCACCACCATTGACTAAGTTGACCCAGAAGAAGGTCAATTTCCATGGTCGGACGCTTGTGAGAAGTGTTTTCAGGAGTTAAAGACATGAACCACTTCATCCCTATTATTGTCCCTATCGGAGGGCACAAATGGTTTTATTGTTTATTATGATGCCTATAGGGTTGGTCTTTATTGTGTGTTGATGCAGAATGGTAAGGTAATTTCATATGCCTCTAGACAGTTTAAGACTCATGAGAAGAATTATTTGACTCATGACCTAGAGTTGACAACTTTTTTGTTTGCTTTAAAGATTTAGAGGCACTATTTATATAGGGTGCATGTGGATGTGTTCACAGATCAAAAGAGCTTTAGGTATGCGTTCAGTAAAAAGGAGCTGAATTGGCGGCAAAAGAGATGGCTAGTGTCTCTCAAGGACTATGACATGAGTGTACTTTACAATATGGACAAGGCCAATGTGGTGGTGGATGCTCTTTGTAGGCTTTCCATGTAAAGTGTGTCCCATGTAATGAGAAGGTGTTGGTAAAGGATATCCATCGGCTTGCTCGTTTAGGGGTTCACCATACAAATATGATAGGTTGTGGTGTTATTGTTCAGAATAGGTCGGATTCTCCATTAGTTATAGAAGTCAATGCTAAGCAAGGTGAGGATCCTATCCCAGTGAAGCTGAAGGAAGCTATTCGAAATAAGAAAGTGGAAGTTTTCTTCCTAGGGGGAGATGGTGTACTCCGATATTAGGGCTGATTTTGTATCTCGACTGTAGATGACTTAAGAGAGTAGATGTTGAGCGAGGCTCATGGCTCTCGGTACTCTATCAATCTAGGTGTCACCAAGATGTACCACGATATATAGGAAGTCTATTGGTGGAATGGCATGAAGACGGACATAACGGAGTTTGTGGCTAAGTGTTAGAATTGCCAGCAGGAGAAGGTTGAGCATCAGAGACCAGGAGGTATGCTTCAAGACATTAGCATTCCTGCATAGAAGTAGGAAGACATCAATATAGACTTTATTACAGGCTTTCCTCATACCCGCCGACAGTATGACTCTATATGGGTGATTGTTAACAGGTTGACCAAATCATCCTATTTTTTACAGGACAAAATTATCAATTCAGCTGAGGATTATGCTAGATTATACATTCTATATTTGGTTCAATTGCATGGATTTCCTTTGTCCATTATCTCAAATAGGGGTACTCAGTTCACCTCTCAATTTTGGAGGTCGTTTCATAGAGGTCTTGGTAATCAGGTGAAGCTTGGTTCAGCTTTTCACCTACAGACAAGATGATTAGGTCGAGCGGACTATTCAAACTCTTGAGGACATGTTGAGAGAGAGTGTTATTGATTTCCAAGGTATTTGGATGATCGCTTTCCTCTAATTGAGTTTACCTATAATAACAATTACCACTCCAACAATCAGATGGCTCCGTTTGAGGCTCTTTATAGGTGGATGTGTAGATCATCTACTGGATGGTTTGAGGTAGGTGAGTGATGTTTCCCAAGCACACGCATGCACACATAGTCGTCAAGTAATAGAGCATAGTAATGTCCCGATTATCAATTCCTTAGAGACTTGTTAGATCAATTGTTTAAGGTTATTTCTTTATTTCACTATTCTAACATAAACATAAATAAATGGGGAATGGATTAATGATATAAACGACTAAACTTTAAACGAAAATGAACTAATAAACTAAAGTTGTTACAGACCTATTTGTACTTCAAATGATGATGAAAATCTTGGGAATTGACATTTTTGTTTCAGGTTGAGTTTTCAAGATGTGATTACGCTAGATTGATTCTTCCTAAGGATTCTAGTTGCAAGTTACTATCCTATTTCTTCACGCTCTCTGGAGAATCCATGAACTATCTCATGCACCCTAATTTCTATATCCCTATGGTCACAGGAGAAACATGAAACGATGATTATGCCTACTTGTATTTCTACTAAACAGGGTTGACGGGTATATCCCTATCCTCATCAACAACTTTTAACATCCAACCAACGGGCCAAAAGATCTTTGAATTCCCATTTTACATGTAGTTTTGACCCTTTTGATTCCTTTTCCAATTTCAATCAAAAGCCAATAGATTTACTCACAAGGTGATCAGTCTAGTTAAAATACAATTAAAACAAGTAAATACAAACAACATTTAATGAAGAATCAAAACGAGAATTAATCATTATTTCAAATGTCAACTATAAACTATGGCCAAAACCTTAGAATGAGCATTTAGCCTGTAATGCCACGGAAGCCCCAAGATCAGACCCGGGAATTGAAACCAAGAAAATTGGAAATTTTGCACCAGATCACATAACGGGTCGTTACTGGACCCCTGGGGATGACCATGAGTCATTAAGTGATTCGTGGTAAGTTCATGGTCTTAAGTTCTGGAATTTGTTATTTGAAGACACCACGGGCATGACCACAAGTCGTGGTCAGATCCCACGGCTCATTGAGTCAGCCGTGCTCAAAATTGGTGAAGGATCAATTTTTTTGGGACAGTTGAGACCACGAGAGGTGACCATGAGTCGTTGACACCAATGACGATATGTTAGGTCCCTCAAGGGGACCCTTGAGGAGAAAGTGGCAGTACACTCGACGACCAGAGGCCACGAGTTGTTGTCCAAGGTGATGACTCATCTAGTCCGTCATTGGGACTGACAGTTAGTTATTTTCTATGAAAATTTTAAGGGAATTTCCATAATTCCTATGGTCCTAAGGCCTAAACTACGTCGTTTGAAGATATGAATGGTGAGTTTTAAGGGAAGTAATGTTACACCCCATAAGTGGTATCGTGTCACAGACGCGTGCGTACGTATATTGAGAGTTTTAAAGTATGATGCACACGGAAAAAGGCTCGGGGATGAATGGACGAGTACGGAATCGAGCGAGCAGGAGGTCGGTACTGGAGGCTCGACGCACTGGGCACCGTGTCGCGCCAGGCAGCATAACGCTATGGCCGGCGCATCGCGCCTCTACCTAGGTGTAATTGGAGGCGTGTTACGCTTGTGTTTTTATGCTACGGGTGGCGTGCCACGCCTCCCCCGCCACCGACCTCCCATGTAAATATAGGCACTTCACTATAATTGAATCATTTTAAGACATTTTACATTCGGCCAGAACTAAGGAAGTATGAAGATTTTTACCGTTTTTCATCTAATTATGCTATCAAACGCCATCAAAATTCAAATTAACTTCGAGTATGGAGTTCTGAACCCGCTGGGAGAATTACTACAAAGTTATTTTTACGAAATTAGCCCGGCAAATCGTAGCCCCGACGAGCAAAAATGGTCAGATTGCTCCAAACTGATTTCTATACGATCACCGGCTCCAAGTAAGCATTTGTCCCTTCTAAACTCGGGAAATTATAGGTTTTTGGCCGTTTATTATGTGATTGAATTATAATTAATATTAGTATTAAAAGTTTTCAATTTTTCCGAGTTTAGTATTGAAACTAGACCCATTCTTTCGGTATTAAAGTCACAATTTGGAGGAGTTGTTGAATGCGAGTTGAAACCCGACGGTTATTTGGAAAATGGCAATCGAGGTATGTAAGGCTTATTCTCTTGGCATGTTATTCTCTTCATATAGCGATACAACTTATGCCTCTGAAGCAATACCATGATTCTATATAAAGTAATTAGCTAATGCCAGTAGATTACGAGTTTATACATATACGTGTTACGGCTAGCTGCTATTAGTAGATTGTGAATAGAATTGTTGTGGTTAGCTATTCCTATAGACTATGAATGTATGTATGTTGTAGTTAGCTGCTAGAACATGTAGATAGAATATACTGCAGTATCCCTCATCAGGAAGGAATATGTTAAGTGTGATACGCGCCAGGAGCGTCGTAGAAACTCTTCTCTCTTTCGGTTCATTATGTTAGTAGAATTGTATGTTTAATTGCTAGGCCCAGACCCTAGAAGCTCATGAATAGTTATCGGGCCTGAGTTAGTAAGTTGAGCAGTATAGGCACAACTACGTGATATAACTACCAGTTTGGCGCATGTGTAGCCAGAAAAGCATGCCCAACGGCGTACCTTTATGCCACAGGGCCAGAAGTTCAGATAGGAAGACCATACTTTAGAGTCCGCAACCTAGGGTTGTCTAGTGAACTGGGTGAAAGCTTTCCATCAGGTTGGCTACTACCAGTAATTGTCAGTCCCAGTTGACTTAGCATTCATCCGACAGATCACCCAGGAAACCAGTCCAGTCGTCTGGGTCGATAGACCGTGGGTACCCTAAGGAAGGGGACCTTATTAGCAAATAAAGACAGGGCAACACCTTAGCCTGTTCTTAGAAGATACTCAGGTACAGATTTCCCTGAGAGGCTAAGTCTATGTAGACTTGTCTTTGAGGTTAGTAATTGCATAGGAAAGTCATATAAGATTGTACCAGATCAAGATAGGGTCTAAAGGACCAGCATCGTCTTAGTACAACACTACCCTCCAGCTAATAATGTCAGTAAGCTACCTATGGAGGATTAGCGGTGACCGCACAAAAACATGTTTAGTTAGTAACAACCCTGTGACGGTACCAAGCAGAGTGACCAAGTAACTAGTCATTCGTGAACCAACAGTTGTTTATGAGTTTTAGTTTTCTGAGTAGGACATTAAGAATATTGTTAGGTCACTCCATATCTCTCACTATCCAGTCTAGACCATTAGAGATCCTAATCACTACCACGATCTGCTGATTAGATACAGGTGCACGGTGTTCCTGCTACCAGCCTTACAGACTATCCTAGGGGGCGAATAACGGTGGAGTTAGGCCCAGAAGGATAGTTACGGCCTTTGAGTGGCTATATTGAGATGTCAGCACAAAACCTTGGTTGGGGTTGTCCTCACTTAGGAGCCTTCCATGACCACCCCAGGGTTACTAGTTGTGTCGACACCCGCCAAGGGCGAGATGACGTTGCTCCAAGAAGAGCCATGTCATCCGTGAGGGACGAAGATGGGGTCCCAGGTCCTTATACAGTCTATTGCATGTCTGGACCATTTTTATGCCCATTGGCACTACAGCATAACCCCTGTTGAGCCTGGTGCCCGGGGTGTAGATATTAGATATCAGGATTCCATCAAACTCAGACACAACTACAGTTCAGGGGCCAAGCGTGCTTCGTTGTAGACCCAGGGGACTGGTAGGTTGGCCACAGTACCAGTAGAATCATACAAACCTGGATAGGTGTATATAGATTGAGATGTGCTCTCTAGGGCTTATGGGGGCCTGAGCGAGTTATTCCGCGTTGATTGTACCTTCCGGCTTATGGGGGCCAGGTTAGGTTCTTGTTTGTATTCTTGTCTGCTAGTTATAGTTTATGAATGTGTAATTATATAGTTTTAGCTTATGTACATGTAGTGTTGGTTAGATGCAGATTACGAATAAGAAGGCATACAGGTTAATCTTTCTGCCCTTCTTTCTATGTACTTCTAGACTTTATCAGCTCATATATTGCCTTACATATTCTGTACATATTGTACTGACACAAGGTAAATTTTCCATTTATTCATAAAAAGAAATGTTCCCTCCCCTAGGAACTACATTACTTGCATGCAGATTTAGACAGACAGAGTCCAGGATCCTCAGTAACAAGTATTTAGAGTTAGTAGTTTAGGCAGCTCCTTTTATTCGGAGTTTCCAGGTTGTAGCAAGTGTAGTCTTCCATTTGTATAGCATTTGGGTAGGCCGGGGCCCTGTTCTGATTACTATTTGTATTCTTAGAGGCTTTCAGGCTACCGTTGTTAGTTAGTTGGGTGTCGTTGGCCGTGTGGGGCCTATATATGTCTCTTTTTATGTGATGGCCATGTGGGGCCTAGTATGGCACCTAATTTTCATTTCAGTTATAACTAGATATCATGGCGGCCTTGTCGGCCCGCATAAGATCCCCTGTTATGGTTTGTTGCTGGTTAGCTATTTTTTTACAGGTGGCTATAAGGCCTTGTCGGTCAGAGGCTGTGTTTACAGATGAGATATAGCCCATTGTTTTGTTGAGTCGAGTTGCAGGCCTGCACCAGATATGCATAAGCCTAGCCCAGTCAGTTAAATTCCAGTGCAGCACTAGGTGCCAGTCATGCCTCCTAAGGTGGGGCGTGACAAACTTGGTATTATAATAGTTCGTATCCTAGGGAATCTGCAAGCCGTGTTTAGTCGAGTCTTTCTTATAAATGTGTTGTGCACCGCATTCAATAAGAAGGAGGCTACGAGGAATAATAGTATGGTTACCCTTTCTTTTTCTCAGATCGTGCCATCGAGCCGAGTTGTACAGGGTTGAGTCCCTAAGCTTTCATTGATATGTCTATCTAGGATAAGGTTTGATATAAGATAGACTCCCACCAGCCGGCAGTTAGCTGCAACGACAGGAAAGGGTACCAGTGCGATACCATAGTTGGGGGACGACCAGTTTTAGGACGAAGGCGAATGTCTTTTAATTTTCTCAGTATCTTCCCGGGGCACCAGGAATCTCATAAGGTAGTAGATATTCCAGAACCTTCCCCAGTTCTTTTTATAATCTCGGAATAGGAGGTTAGGAGTATAGAGTATATACGAGTCGATTTGTCTATTATATATACAAGATCTAGTAAGGGCGATAGTTAACATTAGGTTACCTAAAGGGTATGACAAAAGAGAGGGAATCGAGGGATTCTTACCTCCAACCCTTAGATTGTTGTACATTTCCATACTTCAGTCCCATTGTGGTAAGAAACGGCTATTTCCGCCTCCCAGTTTTGTTTTCAATGTAGCAAAGAGCATAAGAATTGAGGTTATGTTTCCCAAAGTAAATGGAAAAGGAAGGTTTGATTTATTGACTCCAGATTTATATACTTTCACGGTAATAAATCAGGAGAGCAGGTAAGATTACCAGAACACAAAAAGTGTGTGTAAGAGTCTACAATTCATAAACCCCTCGAAATAGTAAAGCTTGGGTCATAATTAGGCCGATTTTGCCGCATTGTGTTAATGATAGTAGAATGTACCTGCAGAATAATGGCTATAGCCCTAGTTTGTTAAGTTGAGAGACAAAAAGATCATATGAGTGAATTTGGCCCGAGTACGGGTCAGAACGATACAGGTCAATAGACTTGGTCAGTAATGTCTTTAACAATATGGGGCAGAGGGTACAAACTCTAGAACTTAGCCCATGGAAGTAAAGGGAAAGGCACAATTATCTAACTAATGAGGTTAAGAGTAAATGGACATAATGAGGTTGTACCCAGAATACTGCAATATCATCACTAGTTGTGGAGGTAGAGGAGCAACACAGAGACTCTGACTTAGTGCAATCCAGACCAAGCCTAGTAGGAAGTTATTGGCCTTTAAGATATTAAGGGGATAAGTCATAAGACCCAAAGGCTGCCTCCGTGTCCCAAAGGTGGCCGAACTTCGTCAGCAGATTCTAGCTAAGGTACATCATGTCTGTTATTCCCTTCACCCAGAGTTTATGAAAATGTATCAGGCTATAAGAAAGACCTACTGATGTCATGAGAAAAGGAAGACATCATTGAGTTATAGCGCAGAGCTTCAATGACAAACCAGAGAAATTGGACAGTAGAAATCAATCTAGTCAATCCAGGAGATGGTTGTGCCTGCAAAAGGAATGGAGAATAGTCAATTTAATCATAATTAGAAGGTTACCTCGTACCAGGTGTAAAATGACCTCACTTGAGTCAGTGAAGAAAGGATAACAAGTTCAATTCATATTTTGCTAGGTGAGTTCTATTTAAGCTAAAGGTTAAGCCGAATTAAATTCTTAAAGAGTAGTTCGGTTGCGTCAAGCCCAAGTACTTAGTAAATTCTGATAGAGAGGCACAACGTACAACTATTTTTTAGAAAGGCTTTCAGAATAAGTTGGGATGCATGTTAAGTTGAATACGACTCCTCGTCCCTATAGAAATAGCTAAGCAGAGCACTCAGTTCAAATGCCGAAGATCTATTGCGGGTAGAGATGTAGTCACTCTATATGATGACCTAAAGCAGATAAATCAAAGGTAGTGAACCAGGGGACACTATAACAGATAGATGGAAGAAGTTAAGCATATCAATAAATGGGTACCGATAGCCTTGTATCATCGGAAGTCTTACCCTAACATACAATGTAGACAATTAAGGATTAAAGTAGCGGTTGAGTGTTCCTAAAAGCTTCGTTGATGAAGGGAACTACGAGAATTAGAGAAAAGGAAAGCTTATCATTAGGTTCATTGGCGATATTGTATCTTCCCGAGAGTAGGCAAAGTGGCATGGGGGCTAGAAATTCCTTCAAAACTGAAATTGGTCCATTCAACCTTTTGCAAGTCAATTTTATGGAACACATCTATGATAACCATCCTAAGTTGTGTCCCGTTGAGGACATTCAAGTTATTAAGAAACTAACCTATAAAGAGGTTCCAGTTGCCCTACTACATTAACAAGTTCTATGATTGAGAACTTAAAAGATGTAGCCTTAGTTAAAGTATTATGGAAGAATAAAAATAAAGAAGAGACGACCAGGGAAGCTGAGGACGATATGAGATCCAGATACCCTCATCTATCCCAAATTTGATCCAGACTATACAATTAAGGTAAAATTGTTGTTCAGTTGTTATTTTACTATTTATGCTATCTATATAGATCAGTTGACTACCATTTTGTTGTGGAATAGTGGTTATAGTGTCATGTGAGATACCTGTATTGGGATTTTCTGCGTTTCAAGTTCTTCAGATAGTCCATATTACAGGGGAGACACTGTAAAAATTTCCCTGGCATCAGATAAAAAGACATGAGCCTTTTAATCCTAAAGAAGGCATTCGAGGACAAATGTTCCTAAGGGGGGGGGAGGATGTTACACGCCGTAAGTTGTATCGTGTCACGGACGCGTGTGTACGTATATTTAGAGTTTTAGAGTATGACACACATGGGAAAAGGCTCTGGTGATGAATGAAAGTGTATGGAATCGAGCGAGCAGGAGGCCGGGACTGGAGGCTTGGCGCATTAGGCGTCTCGCTGCGCCAGGCTACGACCGGTGCATCGCGCCTCTACCACAACGCAATGGGCGGCGCATCACGCTCGTGTTTTGGCACTATAGGAGGCGCTCTGCGCCTTACCTTCCACCGACTTCCCATGTATATATAGGCCCTTCACTTTAATTGAATCATTTCCAAACATCTTACAATCAGCCAAAAGTAAGGAAGTACGAAGATTTCAATAATTTTTTGTCCGATTACGCTATCAAATGCCGTCCAAATTCAAATTAACTTCCGGTATGAAATTCTAAGCCCGTAGAGTGTATTACTATGATGTTATTTTCATGTAATTCACCCGGCAAATCATAGCCCCGCCGAGTAAAAAATTGTCAGAATTGCTCCAAACTGATTTTTATACGATCACAGGCTCTAAGTTAGCATTTCTTTCTTCTGAACTCTCAGGAAATTATAGGTTTTCGATCATGTTTTATGTGATTGAATTATAATTACTATTAGTATTAAAAATTGCTGATTTTGCCAAGTTTAGTATTGAAACTAGACCCATATTTTCAGTATTAATGTCACAGTCGGGAGGAGTTGTTGCTTGCGAGTTGAAACACGATGGTTATTTGGAAAACGACAATCGAGGTATGTAAGGCTTATTCGTTCGGCAAGTTATTCTCGTCGTATAGTGATATGAATTATGACTCTGAAGAAAGACTAGGATTTTGTATAAAGTAACTAGCTGATGCTAGTACATAATGAGTTTATATATATACATGTTACGACTAGCTGCTATCAGTAGATTGTGAATAGATGTGAGTTGTTCCTGTGGACTATTAATATGTGTACGTTGTGGTTAGCTACTATAACACGTACATAGAGTATACCGAACTATCCCTCATCAGGAAGGAATTTGTTAAGTGTGATACGCGCCAGGAGCGTTGTAGAAACTCTTCTCTCCTCTGGTTCATTATATTAGTAAAATTGTATGTTTAATTTCTAGGCCCAGACCTTAGAAGCTCGTGAATAGTTATCAGGCCTGAGTGAGTAAGTTGAGCCGTATAGGCGCAACAAGGCGATATAACTACCAGTTTGGCATCTGTGTAGCTAGAAAAGCACGCCCAGAGGCCATTGGTGTACCTTTATGCCCCAGGGCTAGAAGTTCCGATAAGAAGGCCATACTTTAGAGTCAACAACCTAGGGTTGTCTAGTCAACTGGGTGATAGCTTGCCATCTAGTTAGCTACTACCAGTAATTTTTACTTCTAGTTGACTTAGCATTCATCCTACAGATCACCCAGGAAACCAACTCAGTCGTCCAGGTCGATAGACCATGGGTAACCAAAGGAAGGGGACCTTATTAGCAAATAAAGACAGGGCCAGTGCCCCAGCCTATTCTTAGAAGTTACTTAGGTATAGATTTCCGTGAGTAGCTAAGTCTATGTAGACTTGCCTTTAAGGTTAGTAATCTCCTAGGAAAGTCATATAAGTTTGGACCAGATCAAGATAGGGTCTACAGAACTAGCACCGTGTTAGTACAACACCACCCTCCAGCTAAGAATGTTAGTAAACTTCCAATGGAAGATTAGGCGCGGCCGCCTAAAAGCATGTTCAGTTAGTAACAACCCTTCGGCGTTTCCAAGCAGAGGGGAAAAGTAACTAGTCATTCACGACCCCATAGTTGTTTATGAGTTATAATTGTCTTAGTAGGACATTCAAAATATTGTTAGGCCACTCCAGATATCGCCCTATAATGTCTAGACCATTAGAGATCATGATCACTACGAGGATCCTCTGTTTAGATACAGGTTCATGGTGTGTGTGCTAGCAGCCTTAGAGACTATCTTAGGGGGCGAACAACGATGGAGTTAGGCCGAGAAGACTAGTTATTTCCTTTGAGTGGCTAGATTGAGATGTAAGTATAACACCTTGATTGGGGTTGCCAACAATCACGAGCCTTCCATGACCACCCAAGGGTTACTAGCTATGACTACGCCTGCCGAAGGCGAGATGACGTCACTTTAGAAAGCGACATGCCATCCGTGAGGGAAAAAGATGGGGTCCCAGGTCCTCATATAGTCCATTCCATTGCTGAACTATTTTTATGCCAATCAGCAACACACCACACCCCCTATCGAGACTGGTGAAAGGGGTGTAGATATCAGATATCAGGAGTTAATCAGACTCAGATACAACTACAGTTCAAGGGCCAAGCGGGCTCAATAGTAGACCTAGGGGACTGGTAGGTTGGCCACATTACCAGTAGAATCATACAAACCTAGATAGGGACTGGTAGGTTGGCCACATCAGCTTATCTATTGCCTTACATATTCGGTAAATATTGTACTGATGCCCTCCCCTGGGCACTGCATTACTTGCCTTCAAGTTTGGATAGACAGAGTTCAGGATCCTCAGTAACAGCTATTCAGAGTCAGTAGTTTGGGCAGCTCCTTTCATTTAGAGTTTCCAAGTTGTAGAAAGTGCAGGCGTCCATTTGTATAGCATCTGGGTAGGCCGGGGCCCTGTCCTGAACACTATTTGTATTCTTAGAGGCTTGCAGGCTACCGTTGTAAGTTAATTGGGCATCGTTGGTCGTGTGGGGCCTAGTATGGCGCTTGATTTTCATTTCAATTATAACTAGATATCATGGCGGCCTTTTCGGCCCGCATAGGATCCCCTATTATGGTCTGTTGCTGGTTAGCTGTTTTTTCTACAGGTGTTTATAAGGCCTTGTCGGCCGGAGGTTGTGTTTATAGCCGAGATATAGCCCATTTTTTTCTTGAGTCGAGTTGCAGGACTGCACCAGATGTGCATAAGCCCAACCGGGTCAGTAAGATTCCAGTGTGGCACTAGGTGTCAGTCATCCCTTCTAAGGGGGGCGTGACAAGTAATTTCATTTTAGGCCATTCTTACGCATGCACGCAAGAGTTATGGTCTATAGAGAAGATCAAGCTCATTCTCCTTCAAGTTCTCTTCAATTCTTCCTTGGGTAATCAGAGAAGTTATACAGTCAGATCCTATCAGGTATGTAAGGTTATAAATGGGTGAATTTATTCACACCCATTGACGACTCTTTTTCACATCGAGCGCATCCGCAAGTGTACGGGTCGTGCAAGTAATATAGTGGATCTTTTTAAGAACCGGATTGTCGAACCCACAAGGACTGGACCCATTCCTCTAACTATCCATTT
>JACEIK010003730.1:143345-155811 GCA_018107945.1 Datura stramonium | reverse complement strand
AAAGGTGATTATTTTCATCATCAACTCCATCCTTATTTGTTCTTTGATATAGTTAATGATGCAATTGCATCATATTATCTCGAAGGATATCGTCATTTATCTTATTACTGCTTTCATCTTTTATTTTTATTATTATTATTTTTATTTTTATTTTTTACAAACACGTGGTTTCTTTTATTGGATTTGATTGGATGTTCAAGTTGTAACCACCAGTTACTTAAGTTCCTTTTTGTTTGAACACGTTGCAGAATCTAGGATTAGATGCAGTGGGAGTGAAAATGACAAAGAATGGAGCCATAGAGGTGACTACCTTTCTCTCCTTTTTTTTCTAATTTGCTTGAACTATTTAGTTCATTGTATGATAATTTCATTTCCAAGTTGTTTTACAGGTTGACGAGTATTCTCGTACATCAGTGCCATCAATTTGGGCTGTTGGAGATGTTACTGATAGAATTAATTTAACTCCAGTTGCTTTGATGGAGGGAGGAGCATTGGCAAAAACTATTTTTGCTGATGAACCCACAAAACCCGACTATAGGTACCTCTCCTTCTGAGATAACATCTGATAACTTAAAAGTTTGATAAGGACTGTCAAAGATGCATATTTGTCCAATTCTTTTCGACTACAAATTGGTGCAATTTGCTCTAGGATCTGCGGTTCTACCATGTCAAATTCATAAGCTTTTACAGCTAAATTTTAGTTTGTTTGAAAAGGAACATTTATAACTGTGCTCTGATCTGAGTGTTCTTTTCTCCCAAATAGAAATGTACCATGTGCAGTATTTTCCCAGCCACCTATTGGACTAGTTGGTCTGACGGAAGAAGAGGTATTGTAGCAAAAGCTTGTGAATTGACAATTAATTATTATGATTAATGACTTGAATTGTTTCCCCAGGCCATCAAAGAATATGGTGACATTGATGTTTATACAGCAAATTTTAGGCCATTAAAGGCTACTATTTCTGGTCTGCCAGATCGTATTTTCATGAAACTAATAGTATGTGCAAAATCGAGCAAAGTTCTGGGCTTGCACATGTGTGGAGAAGATGCACCAGAAATTGTACAGGTTGCAATTTACATTTAATTCTTTGGTGCATATTTCAGGTTGATTATAAAATGTGTGTAATGTTCTTTTGTCATAATGAAACTTCTAGGGATTTGCAGTTGCAGTCAAAGCTGGGTTGACCAAGGCGGACTTTGATGCCACCGTGGGTATTCATCCTACAGCAGCAGAGGAGTTCGTCACCATGCGATCCCCTACAAGGAAGGTTCGAAGCAGTCCATCTGAGGTTTGTCAGTTACTTGAAATTGTCGTGCTTTCATCCTGTAGTTCTTTTGTTGTAGTATTTGCGAAGAAACAGCTTTCACTTTCCGTCTCTCTCTCTCTCAGTGAAACTGAAGTCTGAAATGAGATAATTATATCGACCAGTATGCTCGTAATTAGGATACTACCTCGACTGAACTGAATATCTCTCTTTAACGAAGCAAATGATCGACCTTTCATTGATCTAATAAATAAAATCGATCTTTAAAAATGTCACTTCATACTCGAGGAACTTTAATAAATAAGATCAATCTTTAAAAATGTCACTTCATACTCTGGGAACTTTAATAGATCTTAATGATTTAATTTTGTGTCATGCTCTTTTCTGCTACTCAATAGGCTGTGCCTTTTGTCCTTTTTTCAGGGTAAGGCGGAGCACGACATTAAAGCTGCAGCTGGAGTTTGATATGCGGCAATAAGGCTCAATTTGTTAAATGACATAGAATACATGTGGGTAAGAAATGGCTCCTTCTGTAATGCACAAAAAGGAGACTGTTTGTAATTTAACATTTTCCCTTTTAACATATGCCTTGTGTCTCATATCCTGTTGTTTTCTTAGGCACTTCTTATTTATGCCTCTTAGATTGTCACCTTTTGCCACTGTCCTCTTGAGTGCAATAACAGTTTACCTCTTGTCTCTCATGTTAAGGAATAACATGGAGACCACTACATGATGATGGTAGTTTGTATTTATTTTACTGCCAACATTCTTATCTATTCAATTAGCATACTCTCAGTTGCGAAGTATGAAATTGAAGTATGAACTGAGATCACAATTTAGAAAATTTAGTTTTGTGATTAATATCCACTGTGGCAGAGAAAAATCCAATAACATAATCTCCGAGAGAAGCACTTAGATCTCTCAGATCATTGCATATGCTGCAATAAACTCTTCTGAAAATAAGGTATTGAACATGACTGGAAATCCTTAATCAGATTCAATATGACGCAAAAGTCATTGACATTGTCCCTACATTGTATGATCTGTCAAATTGTGAACGATTAAATAAAATGTGAGACTTAGATTTGGGACTGTAGGATTAAGTAGTTGTTCCATAACCTTAGTAGTTTCACTTATGGATTAAGGCTGAAGCAAACAGACTTCAAGCCTCTCATGACTAACGAATATGGCAATGCAGAGCTAAAAGGCTTGAGATGTTTGAAGCAGTAGATGGAGAATTGACTGCCTGTGGTAATTTACGAGTTTGTAGCGTTGCAAACAGGAATAATGGTTTTATGAGGATTATGATGCAAAGTTCAGAGGACTGGATATGAGATATTTCGACTGCACAACTCTATCATGACGCATCTCAGTGTTTTGGACGGTGAAAGGCGACAAATGGCGACAAGGGTCTGTCTCGCCATGAGGCGAGGTGAGCAGCGAGGCGCTCGCCTTTTTGAAGTGAGACGCAATTAATACCAAAAAATTAAAATATTTAATTGTGTATACAAATAATCAAAATCTCAATAGCAATAATATATTAGCAAATATTTCAATTGAAAAACTAAAAATAGATCGTAGATACTAAAAGTCTAGAACTTGAATGACTCAACAATCCATAAGACAAGCAATACCAAAACTCTAAAAGTCAATTTTTCAAGATTTTCAAAATCTTCAAATAGAGGTTACAGTTGATTTAAGAAGCAGCAAAAAGAAAAACAGAGGTTAACTGTTAACAGTTAACTAAAGAAGAAGAAAGAAGAAAGATGAAAATTGGATTCTTAAAAAGAAAGAAAACTGAAGAAGAAAAAGAAAAAGAACTGAAGAAGAAATACATATCAGTCCAGAAGTCAAAGAAAGAAAATTGAAGAAGAAAAAGAAAAAGAGCTGAAGAAAAAGAAATACGTATCAGTCCAGAAGGTGCTGGACCTGCTGGTCGTACTTCGGAGTCGGAGAAGTCAATGCCTCGATGGTGTGGTGTCGGACAGTTGGAAAAGAGAAGTCGATGGTCTGGTTTGGAGAAATCGCTAAGCCCAGAGCCCCAGGGTTGATGTTAAGTGCAAAATTGCAATTAAAACTCTAAAATTTCTTTTTACATGTTAAAGCCCTAAATTGATGGCACCTTTTTAAAAGAATAAAAAAGGCGACGCCATTGTCGCCTTTATCCCCATGTCACCATTCTCGCCATTAGTGCGCCTTTTGGATTTCGCACCGCCATGACACTAAAAGGCGACAGTGTCACCTCGCCTCGCCTCTCGTCTTTGGCGACGAGGTGCTCACCATTCACAACACTAACACATCTAATTAAGATTTCAAGTTTTTGGTATCTTTTCCTATTTCTCTTACAACCGAGGTGATTGGTTGTCTCCAAAATGATCACTACTCGCTCTATTCCAGTTGATCTGACACTGTTTCCCTATTAGTCTTATTCAAGAAGAGTGACACATTTTTATATTTGGAAACAAATTAACTTTTAACTTTCTTTTTATACAAATGTTATGATATGTTTTAAACCACAAGTTTCAAAGTCCTAAAGCCACAAATTATATGGCATGTTTAAGATCACAAGTTTCAAATGTTTTCTTTTTCAAAACCTTTTGCCGAGTTAAACTATTTCCACATAAATTGGAATGGAGGGAGTACATGATTCCAATTTTCTACGGCCTTAGGAATTAGACTTGCAACTTGATTGCACTCATTGTCATTTAGCTGTAGCAAGAGCTTTCTTTCAATTAACTTAACTATTCTGGCTTTGCACCATATATGAGATGGATTACGTGGTGTCCTAAAGTTTAAAATGCTCAATATATTGACGGTTGATATCACTATGATGAAAAAGTTTGTACCTTTTAAGCCCTGTATGTGAAGATTGTATAATCCACCCTTCCTCAACCAATTCAGTATGTCGTATCTAGTTTTATTTAACCAGTATATTATATGTTGTCCATTTATCAAGTCCACAGCTGTTTATATCATGCGGACAATACATTTGCAGGTGCAATTTTGTAAGAGGTTTTGGACTGATGGGGAGCTTATGGAACATCAGTTATGGACTCACAAGAAGCAAAAATCTTTCAAAGACACTGAGTCGCTTATACTTGTCGGAACAAATGCTAACTTCACAATTTGAAAAGGGCCTTCAAGTGGTTGTGATGATGCTAATGAGCATTCATCCAGTAGCTTGCGTCTTGTCAACAGTATTTCCTGTGTTCAAAGTTATAGAGATTAAGCATTTTCTGTCCGAATTCTTCATAGGGGAGTCCGGAAGGATCTGTTACTAATATGTGGATGATGTTTTTCTCCATTGTTGTACTTTTCTGCTGGGGTTTGAGGGCACATTTGGGTGGTGTAATTATAGCATTGCTTATTAGATATTGTTTGTGTAACTATAAAGTTGATATTCTGCAATAATAGCAGTTGAGCAGATTGCTCAATGACTTTTATATACAGGAATCATATGTTCATTTTCTTAGAAAAAACCAGTGTCAGCTTGCACATCTTTCATTACTTGCTAGGTGTTTGATATTGTAATAATTTTAACTTATACACGCTAGTCAATGTTAATAATATGTAGAGAAGATTAGCTAACGTAACTGTGAGATGGGCTGTGATAATTTCAATTGAAAACAATAAGAATATTTTTGAAAAAGGACTTGTGTTTGATTGGCACTACAAATCGAATCCAATTGTAAATAACAAGGCTGTAACTGCAGGTACTTTGATAGACTTAAATGTCTTGTTTAGTAGATAGTAATTGGATAGTGAATAATGGGCATCAGACCACAATACATCTAATTTAGAGGCAGATATCTGTTGGTTCCAGAATCCTAAAGCAAAATATGTCTACCTACAGGATATTTGGTGTCAGTGTCTCTCACAGTAACTTTGTGTACTGTATTTAAAGATGGAGAAATTAATGATTATTTGTGTATTCATGATTTTAAGTACAGCTTGTTACTATTAGTTTCACAACTTATCAAGGAGTTGAGATGTTAAGTTGTATTCTTCCGGACCTCTTTAGTGATCAGGTGAAAGGGATAGGTAAAAAAAGACTCTGAATTGTATGTGCTGAAAGGACATGCAGCAAAGCAGGCTCAACCAACTACAATGAATAAGTGTGTAAATAATGCTAGTCAATTGGATTATAGCTTTTTTGGGGCATAAACGATTAGAGAGATTTGGTTTTGTAGTCTTTTACAAATTTATTTTTAGTTTTTTTGTTATTTTTACAGGAAATTTTTATTTTTACATACAAGAGATCTGAAAAGGTCTATTCAATTCGTAAGTGGTCATAAGAGATCATTTTCATAAAGGATTAGAGCATGCACCTCTAGATATAATAAAGAATCACAACACACTTAAACTTAGAGTTGATAAACAACATCATTACACTGCACGCCTTTTATCTACGTAAACAAATTTACCGTTTCAATTGAGTTCAATAGTTACTAAATTTGTGTTTGAAGCTACGGAATTTGCCTGTCGCTAATTTCTAATTTATAGTATAAAATATATTACTCCACAACCAATAGTCATTCCTTTAATTTTTATGGGGTATTCCGTTACACAAAAAGGGGTACAAGTATAATCTACATTCAAAAACCTTCATAGCGATAAGAAATGTAGTTCCCCAGGAAGATATATATTCCCACTTAAACACATGAGTATTTCAGGTACTCCTTTATTTTCTACTTTGGATCCTTTGTCCACTGAATCAGTAAGGTTGCCTGCGTGAGTCTCCTAGGTACTTTAGTTCACCTTGACACACCAATTGTCTCAACTGATATCACTGGTGAACCTGCTAATAGTCGAACAGAGTAAAATGGGGGATGTGCCTAATAATGTTGAACCTGCTATAATAGATGTTATGATTAATAATGTAGAACCTGCTGTTATTATTGATCCTAACTTTGCGTCCAAAAAGGTCCTCTAGCACTAGCAGCCCCCCACTGTGGTTGCAGGACTATGTGACAAGTTCTCCAGGTCATACTTGCACCTATCCTGTTTATTGACTACGCCAATCTGTGTCAATTCTACAACAACACACTATAGAAGAAGGAAAACTTAAGAGACTTTCTCTTCTGCAGCTAAAATGGTGACTGTGAAGTCCATTGTTGCTCTTGCAACTTCTAAATAGTGGTTCATTACCAAATGAATGTTCATGATGCATTCTTGCATGGTGATTTAGTAGAAGAAATTTATGTGACGATTCCTAAAGGATTTTCTATACAAGGGGAGGTCATATATGGTAATTGTTATTTTATACGTTGATGACATGTTAATCACATAAAACAATTGATGGCTTGCATGAGTCCACCACTAGTCAAGAGACCAAGTCCTTTGATTGTCAACAACAAATAATCAGTCAACGAACAACTCATACAGTAAATGTATATGACATGGTATGTTTGAAATCTCCTTGTTCAGGGGAGTAAAACCACGATCTACCCCGTAGGATTTCTTAACAACTTCTCTAAATCGAGCAACAAAAATTACGGACTTTTGTAATCCAAAGGATTAAGCTCTTAATCCCTCCCCTCCTTGCAACAACTCTATTACAAGGCTTCAAAACAATAACTCTATTGCTAACAACACTGACCAATTGACTCTATCTAGTACAACTATGGCTAACTCTAGCCCAACTATCAACTAACTCTAGTTGATACAAATATGGCTAACTCTATACAACCAACTAACTCTAGTTGATACCTCTTTCTAAAGACACAAAAAAGATTACAATGAAAATGCCTACAAATGCTTTTCAAAAGAAGAGTAGGTTTACAATGTTAAGAACGAAAGACTAAGACTCAACAACCTAGAACTTTACACATTACACGTGGATAAGGAACTGGTTCTTTAAGGTTGTTGTAGCTTTTATTTTGAGAGATATGGAGGCTTTGCAAATGTAAAAGATGACCAATATTTTGATTTTGCAAAACTCAACTTTTCACCTTGTCTTGTTCAAGGTATATGAGAGTATGAGAGAGAGATGGAGTCTTTGATCATTGGACAAGAGTTAGGACAGCAGCAGTGCTGCTACTGCAATGTGGCACTGCTGCAGTGACAATGGCAGCTATAAAACAACTTTTACAGTTGTAAATGTTGACTTTGAGAATAGGGAACAACAACGTATCTGGTCCCTCATCAGGTTCCTTGTGTCCCTCACCAGGTCCCTTGTCTTTGGCTCCATCAGGTTCGCATCTTGCGATGTTCAATATATATGAGAGGACTTTGAGAGAGATGAGCTCCTTGGATCGTTGGAGTTGAGACCGTAGCAAAGAAGGTTGACTTTAAGACCAAGGGACCCTGTCCCTCGAGCGTATCTGGTTCCTTAGTAGGTTTGTCAAATCATCAAAATAAATGCATAGTACTTCAAAATCTATGCACCATTAATCTATATACTAATATATGAGAGACAAAAACCTAGAAGTGATCCCATTGGATAAGTACACTGAAACTGCTGCCAACCTGCTGCAACTTCACCAACCACTGCAGAGAAAGTACACTTTATAGTTGTACACCTTGGTCAAAGAATTTGATAAGTAGGCAACTAACATGTGAACCCAGTACCCTTATCGGTTTATCGATCATCAAAACCAAGAGTACAACAACAATTAATAATTATGGTGTCAGACAAGAGGAGACCTTCAAAAGAAATTCAAGATAAAGGATCTAGTTGAGCTCAAACTCTTTCTAGGCATTGAGTTTATCAGGTATGAGGAAAGACTATGATGTGTTAAAGAAAATGTGCATTGAGATTAGTATTTTTTATACCTCGGGAACCCAAGGATCAGACCCGGGAGTCAAACGGGAAAAAATCTAAAAAAATATTGCAGCAGTGTAGGAAGAGTCGTTAGACGACTCGTAAGGAGACCTCACGAGTCGTTAGGTGGCTCGTGGAAAGGTTGGCCTGAGCTGAGGAGTTGGGGTCCCCACGGGCGTGGGAACGACTCGTGGTCAACTACCATGAGTCGTCAAGTCTACCATGGAGTAAGGTTGAGAATTTAATAGGAGGTCTGACAGTGTACCTAACGGATGGCACCCCACGAGTCATGGTCTGTCCCAACGACTCGTGAGGTGGGTCGTGAGCAAGCTAGGGAATTTTTACTAAGGATGAGACAGTGTGCTTGACGGAAGGTGACCACGACTCGTGGTCACTTGTGACGAGTCGTTGAGTCACCCGTTACGAGCCCAGTCGACCTGATATCCAGTATACTTGATGGGCGACCCGACGAGTCGTTGCCCGTCATGACGAGTCGTCAGGTCACCCGTTAGGGTCACTTGGCAATTATTTCCTACGAATTATTAAGGGCCTTCTCGTAATTTTCTACGCTCCTAAGACCTAAATTACGTCGTTTTGAGGTCGGGACAAGGACTTTTAAGGGGAGATCATTCATGATAAACTTCATTTGGTACATGTAAGAGTAGAGAGGAAAGAGGAAAGGGATTCAAGTGTTCTTCTTCAAGTTCTTCAAGTTTCCATCTAGGGTTTTTCAAGGGAGTTAAGAATCAAGAAGTTTCAGGTATGTGGGGTTTTGAATGGGTGGTTTAGTCCCTACCCATGCCCAATTTCTCCCTAATTCTATGTTTAACATTTCCAAACCTCTATGGGTAATAACCCAAATGGATGTTTCCTCAAAAGAATCGATATGAGCATGTTGTAGTATGTCTAATATCATGGGTATCAAATTGTTGGGTTGTTTTCACTTATTTTATTCAATATTTGATGATTTAATCCCTAAAAGCACATGTGCCCAAATCATGGGGTTTTTAGTGAAATTCATGGTTATGGTGATTTCTCAAGCGTGATATGAACTTTTAAATTTTAAGCATGTTTTCAATTACTCATGTTATTATGATCATGTTTCCTATAAATTTAAGCATTTCAAGTATGATTGGAATTCTGGGCAATGCCCACATGTCGCTTATGATTTATGAACTATGATTTTGACCGATCCACGGGCCCAATTCCATGGCTAGTATTACGAATTCTCAAGCATGTTATGATTATCACGATTTAACTAGCTATGCATGTCATGTATAAATTTCTATGTGCACGTTGCATGTTTTGGGAGTAGTACTTAACATCGGTAGGTTGAGGGCCCAGGTTACGCCCCGAATCTCAGAACTACGTGCCACCGTAGGTTATATTTGGGACCTCCTCAGTGACTGTCCCTTTTGCCCTACGGGGACTTTATGAGTGATATCACGCCTTTCATGGTTCATACCCTTGGCAAGGTATGAACGGCCTCCCGGCTAGGCTTACAGGTCGGGCTCCATGTGTGCTCATATGGGCTATGTCGGTTATAGAAATCTCCAACTATTTCTCATTGTTTTAAAGCATGTATGATAATGTTCTTTTGGCTCAAGTTATGTTTTATGAAATATTTTTTTTTCTCTCATGTTATGACTATGACAGGTTTACGAATATTTTGAAAATCTTGGGCCTTACGATATACCTTGTGATTTCAGTCTTTATGATCATGATGTCCCCACTCCTATAAATTTTATGTTTTAAGTATTGTCTTGCATACCTCGCATACTCAGTACATTCCAAGTACTGACCCACATATTTTTCTATGTTGTATCATTTTATGATATAGGACTCGGTTCGCAGGTTCAACATCACTCTTAGCTTGCCTCAGTTCTGCTCTCAGTTCTCAGTGGTGAATCCTCATGATTCGGGGGCTTCATGTTCAGATTTTGTCTGTCGTTTTGTTTTCAGAATGTTGGGGTTAGTTGGAGTTTTTTCCCTTCAACCCGTCTATTATGATTAGAGGATTTCAGACCTATTTGTAGTATCCAGCCGTTTATGCTTGGATCATGTACTTTTGTTTCTTGTATTTCATGTCACGGTTTTACTTAGTTCATGACTATTAAGCTAATTCTTCCGCCTTCTGTGAATGGTTTAGATTATATACTCATGCCATGGGTTGACTTGGGGTCCCTCGGGGCTCCTTGTCCCGTGTCTACGATTCGGGTGTACTCTCGGGTCGTGACAGTATTTGAATCAAGATTAAAACCTAGATCTTATGTGTTTGAAATGGTGATCTATATATCCTGATTCAAATACTGATTTTACTTTTTTTGATGTGTTAAAGTATTTATGAATCATCTCAAATGAAGTTTCAATATTTGAACCAGGATTAAAATCTAGACATTGTGCACTCAAAATTGTGACAATAAGTTTTACAATATATATTCAATTATATATTATACTTGTTTTTACGTTTATATATATGGTATACCATATAGTTGAATATATATTGCAAAACTTACTGTCTATGTATAACTCGTGGTTGAATTCACTACTGAATCCTTCCTCTTATTAGAGCACAAGTTAATCTCTGTTTTAACTACTTTTCAACTAGTATTTCGGATTCAATTAGTTTTTTTATTTTCTCAAATATAGTTTAGCTCTCCTTTTTTTAGACGAACTAGTTTAGGCAATTGGTTATTTCATTCATGTATTTAAACGTTGCATTGATTTAATATACTAAACTCACCTTTTATGCTTGACTCTTGTTCTTATATGGTATCAAGAGCCTCAACAAACTCTAATGAGTAAAATTCTATTTTTTTCTCTCCAACTTCCCCTCCACAAATGGAGAATATTCCTCAAGTTGTTAACGCTGATAACAATATCGATGAGGTAATTATTCAAATTTAATCCCGCATCACAATTGCCAATAAAATTACATGGCAACGAAAACTTTGCCACTTGGAAGGTGCAATTTTTCATGCTTATGTATGGTCATGATATCTATGATCATCTAGATGGGTCTACGGCTGCTCCATCTCGTACTGTCACAACTGCCATAGTTACTAGTGCCAATCCTGTGTTTGCTCTTTAGTTTCGCCAAGACTAACTCATTCAAAATGCATTTGGCAACTGTTGATCCAACAATTACCACAACTATTGCATCTTCTAGTTCTTCAAAAACAACCTAAGATGCATTAAACACCGCATACGCAAACAAGTTCTAAACTAGAATTTTTAGCTTTCGTGATCAACTTGCAGGGCTCATGAAAGACTCCTAACCAGTCACCGAATATACGTAAAATTTGATCTATTTTGATGCTCTCTACTTTTGGTTCCCCAGTCACAAACTCTAAACTTATTATTAAGATCCCGTGGTCTGGGTTCATAGTTTTGTGAGATTACTACTGTGATTCGTGCTCGTGACTCCACTATTTCCTATGAAGAACTCTACGAGAAACTTCATGCCCATGAGTTTTTCCTTTGCCATGAAGAGTCAAAAAAATCTCTCAACCAGATTATTGTGGTTGTTGCTGCTATATCCAACAAATTTGGTCACAATAGCAACAATCGTTGCCCCAATAATAATAGTGGCAATAACCAATAATGGTGATCCAACACATTGTCCTACACCCAATCAGGGGCGGTCTCCTACCACCAACAACTCTTATGATGGTGTTTGCCTCTAGTTGTGCAACAAATTAGGTCATGTTGCAAGTGTTTGTAGATACAAATCTCACAATCATTTTGAGGCCAAGGCCAACTATGTTTCAGGATTGCACATATCAAAAAATCTTTAGATTCAGAGCATCCCATCATATAACTGTTGCACCTTACAACTTGCAGGAATACAATAGCATAAAGCAGGTCTCTATGGGTAATGGTAACGTAGTACCAATGACTCATACTGATTTAATTCATCAAATAATATTTTCAAACTCTCTAACACTTTCTGTGCTCCTAACATTAAATACAACTTACTCTCTGTCTTTCATTTTCTATGAAGGATCTGGAAATGCTGATCTAATTGGTGCACGGTCGGAGTAGAGACGGTCTCTATGAGTGCCAATCTCACCCTCCACAGTTTCTTCTAAAGCACATTTGGTCTCCACCAACACAACCATTTTCACTTGACATCGTCGATTGGGTCATCTAAATGTTAGAGTTTTAATTTTTATTTAAAATAAATTCTCGTTATCTTGCTCGCAAGAAAAATTTTCAGTTTGTAATTCTTGTTCGTCGAATAAGGCTCATTGCCAACCTTTTCAACATCTTACTTTATCAAATATCAAATCATTTCAAACAATATTTAGTGATTTGTGGGGTCCTTCTCTGGTTCTATTGATTGAAAAAAGATTATACTATTGTATTTTTGTTGATCAATACAGCAAATGATAGGATGTTAAAGGTGATGCAAGCTACAACGACTGAAGAAGTAGAG
>JACEIK010003730.1:127382-139078 GCA_018107945.1 Datura stramonium | reverse complement strand
CATATATATGTTCTTCGTCCCAACAGCAAGGTCACGCCATTTTAAAGTTAAATTCATCCGTTTACGCCGCCAAACGCTGCTCAAATTCAAATTAACTTTGGGTATCGAAATTAAGTCCATAGGGAGCATTACTACGGAGTTAGTTTCGTGAAATTCGTCCGAAAAATCATAAACCCGCCGAGTCAAAGTTATCAAAATTACTCCAAACTAATTTCTACACATTCATAGGCTTCAAGTAAGTATATCTCCCTTCTGAACTCCCGAGAAATTATATGTTTTCGATCGTGTTCTGTTAAGTTGAAGTATAGTTAATATTTATATAGAAAGTTATCATTTTTGCCGAATTTAGTACTGAAACCAGTCTCATTCTCCTAGTAATACGATTATAGTTAGAAAAATCTATTGAATACGAATTGAAACTCGCCAACTAATCAAAAATCGGCGATCCAGGTATGTTAAGGCAAATGTCTTCGGCAAGTTAGTTCTTTTAGTGTTATAACTCAGTCTGAACCCCAGTAAGAAGATCAAAAGAATATCTACTATCACTAGTTGTTATTATTAGCTAAGATCAGTATCCCATGTTTAGCTTGGGGGTTGATTACGCCTGTATAGACTTCCCGAACCAACCCCAGGTTTACTAGCTGTGTCGATGCCCTCTAAGGGTGAGATGACGTCGCTCCAAGAAGCGGCATGCCATCCGCAAGGGACGAAGATCAGGTCCAAAGTCCTCATACAGTCCATTCCATGGCTGGACTACTTATATGCCGATCGGCACTACATTACACCCCTTGTCGAGCCTGGTGCCCGGGGTGCAGATGTCAGATATCAGGATTCCACCGAACTCAGACACAACTACAGTTCAGGGGCCGAGCGGACTAAATTGCAGACCCAGGGACTAGTAGGACGACTATAGTTGCTAGATGATTCAGTGTGACCTTGTTAGGGGTATATAGACTGAAGTGTACTCACCAGGGATTATGGAGGCCCCGGATGGGTTATTCTGTGCTGGCTGTACCTTCCGGCTTATGGAGGCTAGGTAAGGTTCTTTTTTGCTTTAGTTACTAATAGATTAGGAAGTAAGAAGTATAGCTGATCAGGTGGTATTCCTATCCCTTCTTTCTAGTTACTTTCAGTTTCATTTCAGTTCATTCAGTTAATTATAGTTACTGTCTTACATATTCAGTACATATTGTACTGATGCCCTTCTTGGGACACTGCATTACTTGCCTGCAGGTGCGGATAGTGCGAACCAGGACCTTTCTAGTTTTCGGCCAGATTAGCAGTGCAGTCGGTTCCTTTCCTTCGGAGCTCATAGTTAGAAGGTTGACTCTCTTTCTGTGTTTACAGTTTACGGGTAGGTCGGGGCCCTGTCTCTACCAATATATCATTCCTAGAGACTTGCAGATTGTGTCCAGTTCCCTGTGGTCAGTTGTTGTTGGCCGTGTGGGGCCCATATGTGTTTTATCTTGCGTATTGGCCATGTGGGGCCTTGTTTAGCTGTTAGTTGGCGGCCTTGTTTAGCTGTTAGTTGGCGGCCTTGTCGGTCATAGCTTAGTTTATGCTGGATTTACTTTACAATCATAACTAGACATCATGGTGGTCTTGTCAGCCAGCATAGGATTCCCTATTATTATCTGCCTTTGGGTAGCTGTTTTCTTTTACAGGTAGCTGGCCTTGTCGGCCGGGAGCTGTATTTATACCCGAGATATAGCCCATTGTTTCTTGATTTGAGATTTAATGTTAGTCATGCACCAGAGGTATGTAAGCTCAATTAGGCCGGTTCAGACCCTAGTAGGGAACCAGGTGCCAGTCATGCCTCCCAAGGTGGGGCGTGACAAACTTGGTATCAGAGCAGGTCATATCTCAGGGAGTTTGCAAGCCGTGCTAAGTAGAGTATTGTCTATGGATGTGTTGTGCACCACATACTATAGACAAGAGGTTGAGAGGCATGTTAGGATGATTACTCTTCCTTCTCTTCGTGCTATAGAGCTGTGCTGTATAAGGATGAGTCCCTAAGCTTACCATAATCTGCTTTTCTACAGAGAAATGACGGACGTGTGACAAACCACGACTAGCAGGAAATTAGATGTTGCAGCAGGAGAAGGCACTAGAAGGGTGCCTTAGTTAGAGTCGGCCCGATCTGAGGGCGACAGGGGGACTACATCTCGGTCTCCCCAGTGCTCTCCGCCACGCCAGGAGCCGTCCAGAGCGGTAGATGTGTTGGCACCGCCTCCAGCAGTCTCTATACCGAGGCCATCAGACCAGAAGGTCAGGAGTACTGTTTTTATGATAGCTCAGATGATGGCCGCACAACATCAGCCGATGGCACCCGTAGTTGCGGAATCTTCAGGAGGACCAGGTATTTTGAGGGTTCGAGAGTTCCTTACTCTATGTCCCTCGCAGTTTACGGGGATGGACCGGGACGAGGACCCTCAGGAATTTTTGCACTAGCTGCAGCGGATATTTAGAGTAATGCATGCTGTACCTGCCGAATCAGTTGAGTTAGCGGTATTTCGACTACGAGACATAACAATATTATGGTACGAGAGTTGGGAAAGGTCTCGAGGTAGAGATGTTCCCCCTCCGACTTGGTCCATCTTTTCAGAGGCCTTCTTGGACCATTATTTGTCGCGGGAGATCTGACAGGCCCGGGTAGATCAGTTTTTGCCCCTGGAGCATGGCTCGATGAGTGTTCGGGAATATGCTATGAGGTTTGAATCCCTGGTCCGATATGCACCCGCTTTTGTAGATACCATGCCAACTAGTTTATGGGGCTGAATCCAGAATATATGGAGACTTGTATCACAGCTACTCTACGAGAGGATATGGATATTGCCCGTGTTCAAGCATTTGCTCAAAATATCGAGGGGATCAGACAAAGTTCAGCGGGAAATAGACAGGGCAAATCAGGAGCAGCGCCGCAGGGCTAGACCTAATGATGTGCAGGCAGAATTTCAAGGCGGACCCAGGCCATGACTATCAGGCAGACCACCCAGCCCTCCACCTCCACAGCAGTAGCAGGGTAGTAAATCAGGTCGTCGGGGGCAGTCAGGACTTGATGAGAGTTCACGACCATCAGGATTGCAGCAGCAGAGGGGGTCAAAGCATAGTAGATTTACCGTGCCACTTTTCCCTATTCGCAGACGATTCCATCCTGGGGCATGTAGGTATGGTTCTTCTGCGTGTTACATCTGCGGGCAGGAGGGTCACCTAATGAGGGACTGTCCAGCCAGGGGTCAGAGTGATCAAGACCGACAGGACAGGTCTTCAGTAAGGTCACGTGCCCCGGCATCTTCAGCAGGGCATAGGCTCTCAGCTCCAGCCGGCAGAGGCCGAGGCAGCAGGGGCATTTAGCTCAGGCACTGGTCCGGATCGCACTTATGCTTTACGGGGATGACAGGAGTCAAAAGCATCGCCGGATGTGGTGACAGGTATGCTGGACATCTGCTTTCATTCCGTGTATGTCTTGATAGACCCAGGCTCTACTTTGTCTTATGTTACACCATTAGTGGCCCGTAATTTCGGTATTACGCCAGAATTTCTTCGGCCACCTTTTTCAGTGTCTAGACCCGTCGGTAACTCCATCACAACCAAGAGAGTCTTCCAGGGTTGTACAATAGAGGTTGTTGTTCGCCAGACTTTAGCAGATTTGGTGGAATTAGAACTGATTGACTTTGATGCAATTATGGGTATGGATTGGCTAGCACCATGTTATGCCAATGTAGAATATTGTACCAAGACTGTCCGATTCCACTTTCTAGGGGAGGTAGTATGGGAGTGGAAAGGTAATGCAGCCACACCAAAAGGTAGGTTTATTTCCTATCTTCAGGCAAGAATGTTAATAGCAAAGGGTTGCAATATCATATTGTCAGGGTTCAGGATGTTCAAACCGAGTCCCCGACTCTCCAGTCCATTCCAGTAGTCAATGAATTTTCAGACGTGTTCCCGGATGAACTTCCTGGTATTCCCCCAGAATGGGAGATCGATTTTGGAATCGATTTATTACCAGGTACTCAGCCTATATCCATTCCTCTGTATCGAATGGTTCCTGCTGAGCTCATAGAAATTGAAGTAACAATTGAAAGATTTATTAGATAAGGGCTTCATCAAGCTGAGTACTTCACCGTGGGGTGCGCCAGTTCTATTTGTGAGAAAGAAGGATGCTCCCTCCGCATGTGTATAGACTACCGACAGCTGAATAAAGTCACCATCAAGAATAAATACCCTCTCCCCAGAATAGATGACTTGTTTGACCAGTTATAGGGAGCGAAGTATTTCTCAAAAATTGACTTAAGGTCTGGGTACCATCAGGTTCAGGTTCGAGAGAGGGATATTCCGAAAACCGCTTTCAGGACTAGGTATGGCCATTTTGAATTTCTAGTCATGTCCTTCGGACTGACAAATGCTCCAACAGTGTTCGTGAATTTGATGAATAGTATTTTTAGGACGTATCTGGACTTGTTTGTGATAGTGTGTATTGATGACATCTAGTATATTCCCGTTCAGAAGCAGAATATCAGGATCATTTACGAACTGTGATTCAAATTCTCATAGATCGCCAATTGTATGCGAAATTTTCTAAATGTGAGTTTTGGCTGAATTCAATGGCCTTTTTGGGTCACATTGTGTCAGAAGCTAGTATTCAAGTAGATTCCTAGAAGATTGCGGCAGTAAAGACATGGCCTAGACCAACAACTCTGACTGAGGTACGTAGTTTCCTGGGGTTATCCAGGTATTATAGAAGATTTTTAGAGGGGTTTTTTACTTTATCAACACCTCTGACCACGTTAACCCAGAAAGTAGTTAAATTTCACTGGACTGAAGCGTGTGAACAGAGTTTTCAAGAGTTTAAAAACAAGTTGACATCAACACTAGTATTATCTTTGCCATAAGGATCAGAGGGTTATGCAATGTACTGTGATGCTTCAGGCGTCTGGTTAGGATACGTTCTGATGCAACACGGAAGGTAATTGCCTATGCTTCGAGGCAACTGAGGAAGCATGAAACGAACTACCCCACCCATGATCTGGAATTGGCTGCAGTAATTTATTACTTGAAAATATGGAGGCACTATCTGTATGGCGTCCACGTAGATATTTTTACTGATCATAAGAGCCTTCAGTATATTTTTACACAAAAAGAATTGAATCTGCGGCAGCGTCGCTGGTTAGAACTGTTGAAGGATTATGATGTAAACATTTTATATCACCCAAGAAAGGATAACGTGGTAGCAGATTCCCTCAGACGCAAATCCATGGGAAGTTTGGCATACTTGAAACCCGACCATGGGAACTGGCTCGAGAATTGCATCAGCTAGCCAGTTTGTCCGTCCGAATAGTAGACTCGGGAGATAGTGGAATAGTGATCCAGAATACTGCAGTATCATGCTTGGTTGTAGAGTTGAAAGAACGGCAGTATGAAGGCCCTAACCTAGTACAACTCAGAGATAAAGCTCAACAAGGGGGAGTATAAGTTTTCGAAGTAACCGCAGACGGGGTCTTGAGATATAGGGGTCGCCTCTGTGTTTCAAATGTGGTAGGGCTTCGTCAGCAGATCATGGTGGAGGTGCATTATTCCCGTTATTATCTTCACCCACGTTCAACAAAGATGTATCATGACATAAAAGAAATTTACTGGTGGCCGGGAATGAAGAAGGAGATAGCAGAATTTGTAGCACAATGCCCTAATTGCTAGTAGGTGAAGGCGGAACATAAAAAACCCAGCGGATTGACACAGGAGATAGAAGTGCCTATGTGGAAATAGGAAGCTATCAACATGAATTTTGTGACCGGATTACCCTGTACCAGGCGCAAATTTGATTCTATCTGGGTGATTGTCGATAGATTGATAAAGTCAACTCATTTTCTGCCATTTAGAGTTACCTTCTCAGTTGAGGACTATGTTGAATTGTATATCAGAGAGGTATTTCGATTACATGGTGTTCAAGTATCAATTATTTCTGATAGAGGAGCGCAGTTCATAGCTAAATTCTGGCAGTCCTTTCAGAAAGGCCTAGGAACACAAGTTAATCTGAGTACAACCTTCCACCCTCAAACGACGGGCAGGAAGAACGTACAATTCATACACTTGAGGATATGTTACGAGTGTGCGTATTAGATTTCGGAGGCAGTTAGGATGAGAATTTTCCCCTTATTGAATTTGCTTATAATAATAGTTATCATTCAACAATGCAGATAGCACCTTATGAGGCCTTATATGGGCGGAAATGCAGGTCCCCAGTTGGTTGGTTAGGGTAGGAGAATCAGTGTTAATTGGACCATATATAATCCATCAGTCAGAAGAGAAAGTAAAGCTTATCATAGAACACCTAGTGACAGTGAAGAGCCGTCAGAAATCTTACGCTGATGTATGGTGTAGAGACCAGGAGTTCGATGTAGGTGACTAGGTATTTTTGAAAGTTTCGCCAATGAAGGGTGTGATGAGGTTTGGTAAGAAAGACAAGCTTATCCTGAGATTTATAGGATTGTATTGAATCCTCCGGAGGCCAGGTGGAATACGAATTAGATTTTCTTTCAGAGTTAGAATTTGTTCACCCGGTCTTTCATGTGCCGATGTTAAAGAGGTGCATAGGAGATCTGTCCCGAATTGTGCCAGTTGAGGAAGTCCAGGTTACCGAGGAATTAACCTATGAAGAGGTTCCAGTAGCCATATTAGATCGGTAGGTACGTAGGTTGAGGACTAAAAATGTCGCTTCTGTTAAAGTATTGTGGAGAAACAGGAATAGAGAGGAATTGACCTGGGAAGCTGAGGATGATATGAGATCCATATTTCCTCATTTATTCCAGGCTTAGTCCAGACTATGCAGTTAAGGTAAGTTATTGATTTAGTTGTTGTTTCATGATTTGTGTTATATATATAGCTCAGCTGACTCCAGCCTTGTTGTGAAATAGTTTTTATAGTGTTATGTGAAGTGCATGTGTTGGACTTTTCTGCATTTCAGGGTTTTCAGATAGTCCATATTACAGGGGAGACTCTGCCGAAATTTTTCTAGAATAGTTGAAAAAGTTAAACTCCTGTAAGTGACATTCGAGGACGAATGTTTCTAAGGGGGGAGGATGTTACACCCCGTAAGTTCCTAACATTTAGTTGGCCTATTAGTAAGTCAGTCAAGAGTTTTAGAGTATGACACATATGGGAAAAGGTCCGGTGAAAAGGTCGAATAAGCGCGGAGTCAAGCTTGCAAGGGAGAGGGCCAGACCAGCTGCTCAAAGGGGCAACGTGTCATAGACCCCTCCTTGGCGTGTTGGGCTCCGTGAGACGGCCTAGAATTGGCTCGTTGGGTTCCGTGCCATGGACCCCCTGTCCACTGCCCAAGGTTATATATATATATTAAGTAGCTTAATTTGGTTTCATACATATATGTTCTTCGTCCCAATAGCAAGGTTACGCCATTTTAAAGTTAAATTCTTCCATTTACGCTTCCAAAAAGTGCCCAAATTCAAATTAACTTCGAGTATCGAAGTTTAATCCCATAGGGAGCATTACTACGGAGTTAGTTTCGTGAAATTCGCCCGGAAAATCGTAACTCCGCCGAGTCAAAGTTATCAGAATGACTCCAAACTAATTCATACACGATCACAGGCTTCAAGTAAGTATTTCTCCTTTTTGAACTCTCGAGAAATTATATGTTCTCGACCTTGTTCCGTTAAGTTGAAGTATAGTTAATATTTATATAGAAAGTTATTATTTTTGCTGAATTAGTACTAAAACCAGTCTCATTCTCCTAGTAATACGATTACAGTTAGAAAAAGCTATTGAATACGAATTGGAACTCGCCAACTAATCAGAAATCGACGATCTAGATATGTTAAAGCAAATGTCTTCGGCAAGTTAGTTCTTTTAGTATTATAACTCCGTCTGAATCCCAGTAAGAAGATCAAAAGCATATCTACTATATATAGCTATTGTTATTAGCTGAGATCAGTATCCCATGTTTAGCTTGGGGGTTGATTATGCCTGTATAGACTTCCCGGACCAACCCCAGGATTACTAGCTGTGTCGACGCCCGCCAGGGGCGAGATGACGTCCCTCCAAGGAGCGTCATATCATCTGCAAGGGACGAAGATGGGGTCCAAGGTCCTCATATAGTCCATTCCATGGATGGACTACTTATATGCCGATCGGCACTACATTACACCACCTGTTGAGCCTGGTGCCCGGGGTGCAGATGTTAGATATCAGGAGTCTACCAGACTCAGACACAGCTACAGTTCAGGGGCCAAGCGGGATCAGTTGCATACCTAGGGGACTGGTAGGACGGATATAGTTTCTAGATGATTCAGTGTGACCTTGTTAGGGGTATATAGACTGAAGTGTACTCACCAGGGCTTAAGGGGGCCCCTGATGGGTTATTCTATGCTGGCTGTACCTTTCGGCTTATGGGGGCTAGGTAAGGTTCTTATCTGCATTAGTTACTAATAGATTAGGCAGTAAGAAGAACAGCTAATCAGGTGGTATTTCTATCCCTTCTTTCTAGTTACTTTCAGTTTCATTTCAGTTTATTCAGTTAATTATAGTTACTGCCTTATATATTAAGTACATATTGTATTGACGCCCTTCTTAGGGCGCTCATTACTTGCCTACAGGTGCGAATAGACACGAACCAGGACCTTGCTAGTTTTCAGCCAGATTAGCAGTGCAGTCGGCTTCTTTCCTTTGGAGCTCATAGTTAGAAGGTTGACTCTCTTTCTGTGTGTACAATTTGCGGGTAGGTTAGTATATCATTCCTAGAGGCTTGCAGATTGTTTATAGTTCCCTGTGGTCAGTTGTTGTTGGCTGTGTGGGGCCATATGTGTTTTATCTTGCGTAGTGTGGGGCCTTGTTTAGCTGTTAGTTGGCGGCCTTGTCGGCCATATTTTAGTTTATGCTGGATTTACTTTACAGTGATAACTAGAAATCATGGTGGTCTTGTCGGCCCGCATAGGATTCCCTATTATTATCTGCTTCTGGGTGGTTGTTTTCTTTTACAGGTAACTATACGACCTTGTTGGCCGGGGGCTGTGTTTACAACCGAGATATAACCTGTTTTTTTTTTATTTGAAATTTAATGTAAGTCATGTACCAGAAGTGTTTAAGCTCAGCCAGACCAATTTAGACCCTAGTAGGGCACCAAGTGCCAGTCATGCCTCCCCATGGTCGGGCGTGACAATTTCTTATTTTTGTTGTCATAATTATGACATAAAGAAAATGTACCTTTTAAGCTTTTTCTGTGCTGGTGTTATCTTTATTATAATGTGATTGAATTTTTATTTTCTTTTCTTTTATTTTAATTTTTGTTACTAATTTCAATAATAGCTACGGATTATTATTTTCTGTTAATATAAAGGAGTAGATCAAGATATAACAAAACTAACACGATTCGGGCCATCAAAATAGTTGAAAATTAAAAATGAAGTCTTCAAGTTTTTTTGTTTTTTTTAATTATTTATTTTTATTTTATGTCATTAGGAGAGTCTTTAGATCAATACTAAGAATAGGCAAATTTAAGACACTCAGAATGCTAGGCAAATTTTAGGTATATATTATATTCGTAAACTAAGGTCGTGTTTATACGCCTTAGATAAAGACATGTAAATAGAATGACAAGGTCGTGGTTACACGTCTTGACCTAAATATTAGTTAAAATAATAATCTTTGTGGTTCAAATTTTTGGTGTGATATGCCAGTCGAGGTCGTGGTGACGCGTCTTGACTGGTGTATGTCAAAACTAAGGTTGCAACATTGTGCCTTAACCAATACTAAGAAAAGTTCAATAATTTTAAATGAAGAATGGGCATAATCAATAATTATAATTTATCTAAAAAATTTAATTCAAGCCAGTTACAAATTGGTTCAAGTATTTTTGTTTTAAAATAATAATTTTTAGTTAATAGTTTAGGTGCTATACACAGTCAAGGTCGCAATTATGCATCTTGATCATTGTATGTCGAATTTGAGGTGACAACCTTGCGTCTCAATTAAGACTAATAAAAGCTCAACACTATTAAAGTGATATCATATGCATAATTGATATATAAAATATCCAATAATTAATTTTAGCAAAGTATAAGTCAATAAAGCAACCGTGCAAGAACCAAGCGACTTGACGGATGCCTTACATCTTCCCCTCAGTCAGTAGAATTCCTTACCTGAATTTCTAGTTCGATCGCAGAACAATAACTTTAGAGTCAAAATTTTATTTTGATTAGGGACTCAATAAGGTGACTTGGAATATCAAAACTCAATTTCAAGTGTCGACTCCGTAAAATATATAATCCCTTTTCAAAACGTCACGTTAATTGGAAAACCCTTTTTCTTTTCAAAGTACCCCTTAAGCGGGGATGAGGAAAAAAAGAGGCGTGACAGGTGGCGACTCCACTGGGAATAACCAAAATTCGAGCATTGTTGTATTGACTCATACTTAGCTTTTATTATTGTTGTTGTTGTTATTATATTTATTATTATTGTCATTTGATATTTTTGTATAAGTTAGCCTAATGTGCTACATGATCACTTATTTACAGCTTTGATATTGTTGAATTGTGATATAACTGTCTCCTCTCACGCACCCCTTTGAGTATTCAATAATATATAACGTGTTATGAAATAATAAANTAACTGTCTCCTCTCACGCACCCCTTTGAGTATTCAATAATACACTTTGCCCACAATCACCGAAATTCCGAATGTGTACCCTACTTCTATTGAGATGTAGCCAGTGGGCTCTTTGGTTCCTGGTAAAGGATTTATAGTCACACATATTTAGGATGGAGAGTGTTACACCCCGTAAATTCTCGACATGTAGATGGCCTATTCGCATGTTGGTTAAGAGTTTTAGAATGTCATACATGCTAGGAAAAGGCCTGGGGAAAGAACGGATAAGCGACACGTCGAACCATCGCAAGAGAAGGCTGGCAGACCTCCTCCGTGATGGCCAAAGTGTCACGGAGGCTCACCTCCGCGATGACCAGCGTGTCACGGAGGCTCACCTCCGCGATGGCCAACGTGCCACGGAGGTGAGGTGCAGCCCCAAGTATAAAAGCCCCCAAACTTCGATTTTAAGTGATAAACTCTTATAATTTCCAGAGAGAACGAAGGAAAATAGAGGGCATGAGGATTTTGAGTAAATTCCTTTCGATTACGCTGTTATACGCGGTCCAAACTCGGTATAACCTTGGGTAGTGAGGTATTAAGCAGCAAGGAGCATTCCTGCGGGTTTAGTTTCATGAAATTCGGCCGACGAATCGTCGTGCTACCGAGCTAAGGTAAGTGGAATTGCTCCAAATTAGTGTCAATATACCCCTAGCCCTAAAGTGAGTATTTCTCCCTTCTGTACTTTCAAGAAATAGCGAGTTTCCGACTGTTTTTTGATAAGTCAAAGTTTGGGCTATATATATATTAAAAGTGATATTTTCTTTCAGAATATTAATGTATTTAGTACTAATTGATATATATATGGATGCAGTTGGGAGAAATAGCGGAATATTGACCGAATTACGCCAATTAGCTGGAAAATCAGAAACAGAGGTATGTAAAGCTAGTTTCTTCGGCAAGCTAGTAGTTCCGGTATAGTAACATAGCTCAAGTGCCAGTAGAATATTTCAGAAGTCGCATATTATGTTTAGTATAAATATTAGTACGATATTGGAAGCATCATGTCATGTATAGCGTGAAACTTACTAGCACGATATAAATTC
>JACEIK010003730.1:115754-126144 GCA_018107945.1 Datura stramonium | reverse complement strand
CTTGTCGGTCACGTAGCTGTTTAGCACCTGTTTTCTTGATTCAGAAGTAACTAGACAACATGGTGGCCTTGTCGGCCCGCATAGGTTCCTTCATACTACTTTTGTTCTGGTTAGCTGTTGTTTACTTACAGGTGGCTATGGGCCTAGTCGGCCGGAGGCTGTATTTACAGCCGTTATCTAGCCCGTCGTTTTCTTGAATCCAGAATTAAAGCCAGCCAGGCACCAAAAGTGCTTAGGCTCAGCAATCTAGCAGTTCAGGTCCTAGTAGGGCACCAGGTGCCAGTCATGCCCCCCAAGGCGGGGCGTGACAGATAGGATCCACAACAAAGCTGGAAAGCGTTGCTACCGGTATGTTGCCCCTGCCTAACTCGAATTGTCCGCTCGTTTTACAGCCAGTCTAGATACCTTTTTTCATCAGGATCGACCCTAGTAAAACTTAAAACACAAACATGTTATCCCTAATAGGCTCCACATTATTTGCATCATCTGCATTTGACTTAGTGGAGCTCGGAACAGGGATCGGGCTCTTTTAGGACAGGTATCCAATTTTTTATGGACCAACATATGCATCTAATGTGCTATTTGTAATATTATTTAGTTTGTTGTTGACTGACTTTTAGGATAATTAATGATTTAAAGAGAGATTTATATTTATATTTATTTTATATACCCCTTTTCGATAAACAACTCGAAAGATTTCAAACTTTTCTCCTTTCACCAAAAGTGTTCCTTAGTAAGATCAAGTTATTTAAAAAAAAATTAAAAAATAAAATAAAAGTTTTTTCCTTATTCAAAAATTAAAGAAAAAAAGAAAAGAAAAATTTATTGCTTATTCAAAAGTTCAAAAATAAAATTTTATTTTCTTTACTTCTGATATTGACGAACTACGTGTCACTTGAGTTTAACCTTAATGAGATACGTAGGCAACTCTCTTCGAGTTTGATGATCCTTATTAAATAATTTATTAAAAAAATTTCTTCCTTATTCAAAAAATCAAAAAAGAAATTTATTATTTATTCAAAGTCCAAAGAAAAAAATTGGTTTTTTACTTTACTTTTGATGTTGAAAACTACGCACACTTGATTCTCTCATTGATGAGATACGTAGGCAACCTTTCTTGGGTTTGGCGATTCTCATTCATCAATAAAAAAAATTCATAATCAAAAACTCAAAAAAAAGTTTTTCTTCCTTATTCGAAAATCAAAAAAAATAGTGTGCTTATTTCAAGCTTGAGAACTACGCACACCTGATTTTCACCTCGATGAGATATGTAGGCAACCTTTGTTGGGTTTGGTGATCCTCATTCATCAACTGAAAAAAAAAAAAATTTCATAATCAAAAGTTTAAAAAAAAAGATTCTTCCTTATTCGAAAATAAAAAAAAAAGTGTGCTTATTTCAAGGTTCATGAACTAGGCACACCTGATTCTCTCATCGATGAGATACATAGGCACCTCTCCTTAGGTTCAGTGATCCTCACTCATACAATTCAAAATTTTAAAAAAATAAAAATTTTCATAAATGAAAATTCAAAAAAAATAGTTTTCTTCCTTATTTGAAAATTTTAAAAAAAAGTGTGCTTATTTCTAGCATCACGAACTACGCACCCCTGATTTTCTCATCGATAAGATACATAGGCAATCCTCCTTGAATTCGATGATCCTTATTCATACAATTAAACAAGTTTCACAATAAAAAATTAAAAAAACAAAGGAGTTTTTCTTCCTTATTTGAAAATCCAAAAAAAAGGTGTGCTTATTTCAAGCTTCACGAACTACATACACCTGATTCTCACCTTGATGAGATATGTAGATATCCCTCCTCGGGTTTGGTGATCCTTAAAAACATACATAAAAAAGGGTTTTTCTTTCATATTCAGAATCCAAAAAAAAATGTTTTGATTATTTAGTTAAAAATTCAAAAAAAAAGAGTTTTTTAAAATTTTATGTCTCAAACTTCCTGAACTACGTCTGACCTGATTCTTGTTTCAACAAGATACATAGGCAACCCTTCTTTTGGGTACAGTCCCATCTAAAAAAATTAAAATTATATAATCTCTTGACTTGGTTGGTACTAATATATTTAGGAGTATATATGGGAAAGGAACAAGTGTTAAATGAACTAGCATGATGGAAAGCACCAACTTTGTTGTGAACCATAAATTTTTTTGGTATCTCTTACTTGTACTTTAGTGATACTTGAGAAATTGTCTCACCTAAAGTCAAGGTTAAAATAAATCTGACCCCATTATTTTATGTGTATTGTGTGGTGAGCTTTGAAATTCAATGACATTGTTTTGTTGATCCAGAATATTTTACTTTGGGAAAGGATTGTAGACTTTCTTTGATCTGATTGTATATTTTAAGCCTACCAAATGATATGTGATCCCTAGAATTATCCTTTTGAGCCTAAAGCCTTTTTATTTGGATAACCACATCTTAGCTTATATCATTTTGAGAGAATAAATGCACTACCCCTTTAGGCCCCACCTCCCTAAGAAAAGATCTAAAGTTGAATGACAAAGAGAAAGGTGAAAATGTGAAAGCCAAATAAAAAAATATGAAAACAATTACAAGGACAAAATACAAAAAGCGACCAAAAAACACAACAAAAAGGAGGAAAAACTAAAAAAATTAAAATTGAAATTAATATAAAAAAAGGAAGAAAGTCCAAAAAAATTGAGAAGAAGTAAAGCAAATGAAGATTAAGTGCAAAGATACAAAAAATATTGAGAGCATAGTGCCATGCTTAAGGAGGGAATATTCATTATATCCCAAATGAATATCCTACTCATCCCTAAGCCTACATTACAAGCCACTGATAAGTCCAACTTGATTCCATTCCGAGTGTTCCCAAATTAGTGGATACCTACATAAGGATCAAGCATATAGTAATCTCAATTGCATGCATTGAACACCTTTCTGAGTGTGACTGGTTTCCAGAATATTCTATGATCTAAAAATTTCTATTGTGTGCAAATTAGGACACTATTTGTGGTAAAGAAACTTGAAACATGAGAATAGGAATAATTCTAAATCCTTAATCGGAGAAAGACGAACAGATCTTGTCAATACTTAAGTATGTATGAGGTAGCATTTGAAACTATAGGAATTACATCTAAGTTGACCCCGAGTTTTTCAGTAGGAACTGGTGGTTATTCCTATGCATAATAATAGTTATTGGTACCAACTGAATTTAAGACATACTGTCACGACCTGAGTCTACACCCTAGATGCGACACGGTGCTTAAGGCCACAAGTGATCCCAAGCTAACCCATGGCATAACATACTACTAAAAACTCTGAATACTGTATGAAATCTATTAGCGGAAACTTTATAAGACATAACTGAATAAAATACTTATAAGCAAAACAATACATCTAATAACATACTGAATTACTAACTCTATCTGAAAGCCATCTAAGAACTGATGAGTTGTCAGGACAATCCCCCAACTAAAATCGAAGGTCTGAACTGAAATATCAAAATACAATAAACTGAAAAAGAAACTCCGCCCCTCGGCAAATGAGGACTCACCGCTGAACTCTGCTGATTTCCGCCGGAGAAGGACTACTGATGATGCTGAGACTGAGAACCCGCGCTTGTATCTTAAGACGATATAGCATAGAGAGTGTGCATCAGTAGTTTGAATGTACTGAGTAAGTAAGATATAAAGTAAATATGAAGATACTGAGATTCTATAAGTTGAACTGACAAAACATGCAATGACTATAACTAAAATTATAAATACCAGAGTATTTGAAAATCTAATAATACCGCAATTACTAATAACTATCTGAAGGTCATACACATATCTTGAATTTTGGAGGACTGAACTGAGCCATAGACTGTACTGGATTGAGCTGTACTGTACTATACTATGGGAGAAATTATAACTGACATGTAATCACATGAGCTAGATGTAGAGTCTGATGTATCCTCCCATCGGAGAAGGCCCACTATACCTTGCCAGGGTATAGTAGCTGAGTTAGGTGATCACTGTCTGATGCGCATTCGGGCTAATAACCTATGATGACAACGTGTTCTAGGAACCTGGGTGTGTTGAACCTGTTACGCCCCATAAAAGTTAACGATTTGTAAGCGTACGCGTGGATTTGTGATTAATAAAGAGAGTACGATGCATGTAAAAAAGTCTCAGAAATAGGGTCGGGTGGGGCGAGGCCGTGAAGGGCTAGCGCGATGCGCCAACCGGCAGAGCCTGGCCAGCCCGGTGCTCCAGGCCCACTGGCGCGATGAGGGGCGCGACGCAGGGCTGTTCTAGCGCCTTGGCCGGCACGGGGCTCCCTCTGCCACCACCAATAATATATATATAAAAAGCCCTCTTTTCAATTATAGTTCATTTCTATCAATTAGTTTTGGCCAGAGAAAGAGGAAAATGAAGAAATCAATTATTTTTCTTCCGATTATGCTATCAAACGCCGTCCAAACTCAAATTAGCTTCAAGTATCGAGTTCTAAGCCTGCAAGGAGCATTACTATAGAGTTATTTTCTCAAAATTCGCTCGGTAAATCGGAACTCTACCGAGTAGAAGTTGCATATTTCTTACAAATTGATTCCTAAATTATCACAGGCTTCAAGTAAGAATTTCTCCCTTCTGAACTCTCGGGAAATTATAGCTTTTCGACCGTATTTTGTGAAGTTTAAGTATTATTATTATTAGTATCAAAAGTTGTAATTTTAAGCCGAATTTAGTATTGAAATTCGTCTCTTTCTCCCAATATAACAATTACAGCTGAAAAGGGCTGACAAATACAAGTTGAAACTCGTCAGTTATTTGGGAAATGAAAGTCGAGCAGGGGCAGATCTACATAGGAACGTGGGCGTGCCACGCCACCCGGAAGACTCGGTTAAAACTATGTATATATGTGTATAACGTACATGAAATATTATAACAATTAAACATGCCACCTGGAGTGTCAAGAGGGTCCATAGTTCCAGTGGTTAAGTCCCAAGTTTTCCACCTCAAGGACGCAAGTTCGAATGTCTGCTACCATACTTTGTGTTCCTTTCCCTAAAGTTAGCACAATCATGGTGAGTGAAAAATTAAATAAATAAGTCTTTATTAATTTATTTACTCCCTTTATTTTAATTTTAACTTCACACGAAATTTAAAGAAATAAAAACTTTTGAATTTGTGGTCTTAAACTAGAAATATGTAGAATGTATCAAAATATCTTTTAAGCTTGTGGTCTTAAACATGTCATGTGAAAAATTAGAATTAAAGATGTTTTTTAAGCTTGTGGTCTTAAACATGTCATGTAGAAAATTAGAATTAAAAGTTGTCAAAAGAGGAAAGAGACATTCTCTTTTAAACAGATTAAAAAGAAAAGGAAGACAAATAAATTAAAACAGTGGGCGTAAATTTTTTTTTGAATTTGTACCATTTTTTCCTTTTTATTTTAAGCATAAAACATCAGTATATAGTTTTCTTCTTCCAACAAACCCTTTCTCTTCTCCCAAATTTCTCTTTTCGTTAAAATTTTAATAATCTTTAAGTGTTGCCTCGACATCTCTTTCATTGTTGTTTCTTATCTCTAATTTTACATGTTTTTTTTATTTATTTGTTTAAATTGCTTAACAAAATACAAAAAAATTATGTTAAGTCTTAGTTCACGTTGATTTAAAAAATAAATATTCTTTATGCTATAAAAATTATGCTTGTAAGCTTGACTTGATATACTGATCTAAGCGTGAATTATCCAACATAATATTTGAAATAATATTTATCTATTTTTCTATGTAAATTAGAAAGACAAATAACCCGGATCACAATTTAAAGTTGATCAAATATTTACTCTCTTTGGACCATGTAAATTACAATACATTTACTTTTACAATAGAGTGGCACCTGGAACCGCTAAATCCTGTATCCGCCTCTGCAGTCGAGGTATTTAAGGCTTATCCCTCGGCAAGTTATTCTCATCGTACAGTGCTACAACTTATGTTCTTGAATGGAAATAACGGTCCCACCTGTTGTAGATAGTTCCTACCAGTAGATTGTGATTTGACACGTTGTGGTCAGCTGTTGTCTGTAGACTATGAATATATATATTGTGGTTAGCTGCTAGAAAACGTATATAGATTATACTGCAGTATCTCTTGTTGGGAAATAACACGTTAAGTGTGATACACGCTAGAAGCGTCATAGAAACTCTTCTATTCTCCAGTTCATTGTATGAGTAGAATTGTAGGTGTTATTTCCAGGCCTAGACCTTAGAAACTCGTGAATAATTATCGGGCCTGAGTTAGTAATTTGAACAACATAGGAGCAGCTAGGCGATTTAACTACCAGTTTGGCGCCTGTATTGTCAGGAAAGCATGCCTAGAGGCCATTGGCGTACCCTCACGCCCCAGGGCCAGAAACTTAGATAGGAGGGCCATACTTTAGAGTCAACAGCACTAGGGTTGTCTAGTGAGCTAAGTGACAACCACCGCCTAGTTAGCTACTACCAGTGTCAGTTTTAGTTGGTTTAGTATTCGTCACATAGGTCTCTTAGGAAGCCTTTCCAGTAGTCCAAGTCAGATAGGACCCGCGGGAACCCTAAGAAAGGGGACCTTATTAGCAGTTAGAGACGGGGCCAACGCCCTAGCCTGCTGCCATGAGATACTAAGGTACAGGTTGCCGTGAGTGACTAAGTCTAGGTAAGCTTAACTGCAAGTTAGGAATTGCCGAGGAAAGTCATATAAGGTCTGAACAGACCAAGTTGAGGGCTAAAGGACTAGAACCATGTTAGTACAGTATTACCCTCAGACTAATAATCTTAGTAGGGTACCTACGGGTGAATTAGAGATCGACCGCTCAAAAGCATGTCCTGTTAGTAGCAGTCCTACGACCGTTCTAAGTAAAGGGACTAAGTAATTGGTTGTCTGTGACCCTATAGTTGCTTGTGAGTTATAGTTTCCCGAACAGAACAATCAGAGTATTATTAGGCCACTCCAGATCTCACCCTATTCGATCTAGACTCTTAGAGATCATAATTATTACCAGGATCCTCTGACTATATACAGGTGCACGGGGTGTGCCTGCTATCAGCCATCTAAATTATTCTAGGGGCGAGCAATGGTCGCGTTAGGCATAGAAGGCCAAATGCGCCTTTTGAGTGGCTAGATTGAGACTTCAGTATAGCACCTCGTGTGGAGTTGCCCTCACTCAAGAGCCTTCCGTGACCACCCCAGCATTACTAGCTGTGTCGTCGCCAGTGAGGGGCTATATGATGTCGCTCCAAGGAGCGATATGCCATCCCAAGGGACAAAGATAAGGTCTGAGGCCTTCTACAGTCCATTCCATGGCTGGAGTATTATTTCAATATCGTATCGGCAGTACACCCCCGTTGAGCCTGGTGCCCGGGGTGTAGTTATCAGGAGTCCACTGGACTCAGACACAACTACAGATTAGGAGCTAAGCGGGCTCAGTTGCATACCCAGAGGGACATGTAGGTTGGCTATAACACCAGTAGAGTCATAGAAACCTGGATAAGGGTATATAGATTGAGGTGTACTTTCTAGGGCTTGTGGGGGTCCCAGTAGTTTATTTCTCTATTGTTTGTACCTTCCAGGCTTATGGGGGTCTGGTTAGGTTCTTGTTTATATTCTTGTATGCTAGCTATAGCTTATGAATATAAGATTATATAGTCATAGCTCATATACATGTAGTGTTTTGCTAAATCCAAATTACGAATAAGCCAGCTCACAAGTTAATCTTTCTGCCCCTTCTCTCTATTTACTTTCAGTCTTTAACAACTTACTTATTGCCTTACATATTTGGTACATATTGTACTGACGCCCATCCCCGGTCGCTGCATTACTTGCCTGCAGGTTTAAACAGACAGAGTTCAGGCTCTTCAGTAGCAGTTGTTCAGAGTCAGCAGTTTGGCCAACTCCTTTTGTTCGGAGTTTCCAGGTTGTAGAGGTTACAATCTTTCATTTGTATAATATTTAGGGCAGGCGGGGGCCCTGTCCCGACCACTATTTGTATTCTTAGAGGCTTGCAGACTACAGTCATCAGTTAGTTAGTTGTTGTTGGCCGTGTGGGGCCTAAAATTAGTTATGTTTAATATNATGTTGGCCGTGTGGGGCCTAGTATAGTGGCTTGTTCTCATTTCTTTTATAACTAGACAACATGGTGGTCTTGTCGACCCGCATAGGATCCCTTTTGTTTCCTACTGTTGGTTAACTATTTTTATTTATAGGTGGCTATACGGCATTGTCAGCTGGGGGCTGTGTTTACAGTCGTGATATAGCTCGTTGTTTTGTTGAATTGAGTTGTAGGAAATGCACTGGAGGTGCATCAGCCCAGCCAGTTTAGTCAGATTCCAGTATGGCAGTAGGTGCCACCCTCCCAAGGTGGGACGTGAAAAACTTGGTATTAGAGCAGGTCGTATCCTAGGGAGTCTGCAAGCCATGTCTAGTAGAGTCTTGTTATAAATATGTTGTGCACCATATTCTATAAGTAGGAGGCTACGAGGCATGATAGTATGGTTACCTTTTCTTCTCATCAGATCGTGCTATAGAGCCGAGTTGTATAGGGTTGAGTCCCTAAGCTTTCATTGTTATGTCTGTCTAGAATAGCGTTGGATATAAGACAGACTCCAACCAGTCGCAAGATGACTACAACAACAGGAGGAGGTACCAGTGAAGTGCCACAATTGGGAGACGGTTAGCCTAAGGGCGGAAGCAGTCATCTCTTGCATTTCCCCATCATCCTCCCGAGGCACTGGGAGCTTCCTAAGGCAACAAATATGTCAATGTCATCCCCGTTTCCTTCTTCAGCTTCAAAATAGTACCTCAAAATAGTACACATATGAGTTGGCTTACCTACTAGATACGTAGAATTAGGCAGGGGCAAGAGTTAAGGTTGGACCACCTGAAACATACAAAGGATCGTGCAAGGTTTGTACCCTCAGCCTTTAGAGTTATTGAAATTCGCTCCCTAGCCCTGGTATAGAATGATAGGGTTACCTCCCACCTCCCGGTTTATTCTTTCATTACAAAAGAAAATGAAGGTAGCTATGCTATGCTGCCCAGAATAAAGAGTAAATAGAGGCTAGAATTGTTGAATACAAGAAAGGTTAGAAAGTGGTTAAGACCCCTAATGTTTACAAAGTTATCTAGACCCCCACAGTAAGTAAACCAGGAGGGAGGGCGAGGTTTCCAGCAACACTTAAGTGCGTGTGAGAGAGTCCATTAGCGATAAACTCCCAGCAATAGTATAGCTTCGGTCAAAAGGAGGCTGATTCCGCCGTAGTATGCTAATAACAGTAGGGCATATCCACAAGATAATGGTTACGACCCTAGCTTTTTATATTGAAGGACAGAGAGATCCTATGAATAATATAGGCCCGAGTGTGGGTCAGAAGTATACAGGTCGGTAGACTTGGTTAGTAATATCTTTGACAGTATGAAGTAGAAGGCACGGACCCCAGAGATCAGTCTAAGGGAGCAAGGGGAAAGGCGCGAGTACTTAACTTTGGAGGAAACAAAATCACCCCTAGGCTAAAAGTAAATCGACAGAGCATAGGGCCATCGTTGAGTGTCGAGAAATAAGCATCGGGCTGACAGTTAAGAGATAGTAAGGGGTCAACCTAGAATGCAACAATATCACCACCGATTGTGGGAGTAAAAGAGTGACGACATAGAGATTCTAACCTAGTACAACCTAGATACAAGGCCTAATAGGAATTTATTGGCCTTTGAGAAAATAAGGGGTGGAGTCATAAGACCCAGAGGTTGACTCTGCGTTCCAAAAGTGGCAGAACTTCATTAGTAGACTATGGCCAAGGAAAACTATGTCCACTATCTCCTCCACCTAGAGTTTAATGAAAATGCATCAGTTCGTAAAGAGAGACCTACAGATGGCATGGAAAGAGGGGGCACATCGTTGAATCGTAGCACAGGACTTCAATGACTAGCCAGGGGAGGCTGGATAGCAAAAACGGAGTAGGACAATTCAGGAGATGATTGTGCCTGCAAGGAAGTGGAAAGTAATCAACATGAATACAGTTATAGGGTTATCTCATACCAGGTGTAAATTGACCTCATTCGAGTCCGTATGGAAAGGCTAATAAGATCGACTCATGTCCAGCAGTTAAAGGCTATGCTGAGTTAAATATTTGAGAAGTAGTTTGGCATTGTGGAGCCCAAGTATCTAATAAACTCTGACAAGGAGGCACAATTCGCAGCTAGACTCTGGGAAGCGGTTGGAGCATATTGAGGCGTGTGTTAGCTTAAGTTTGACTTCTCGTCCCCAAGTAAATAGCCAAGTAGAGCACCCAATTCAGATGCCCGGAGATCTACTATGAGTAGAAGTGGAAGCCCCCTAAAGTAAATTAGAGGCAGTTGAACCAGGGCATATTATAATAGGCATATTGAAAA
>JACEIK010003730.1:90842-108541 GCA_018107945.1 Datura stramonium | reverse complement strand
TAGATTGAATTGTACTCGCCAGGGCTTATGGGGACCCCGGGTGGGTTATTTTGTGTTGGTTGTACCTTCCGGCTTATGGGGGTCAGGTAAGGTTCTTATTTGCATTAGTTACTGATAGATTAGATAGAAAGAAGTTCATCTATTCAGGTAGTAACTCTATTCCTTTCTTTTAGTTACTTCCAGCTTTCTTTTAGTTCATTCAGTTATTTATAGTTACTGCCATACATATTCGGCACTTATTGTACTGACGCACTTCTGGGGCGCTGCATTACTTGCCTGAGGTGCCAATAGACGTGGACCAGGACCTTCTTAGCTTTCATCCAGAGTTAGTAGGGCACTCAGCTCCATTCTTCCGGAGCTAATAGCTAGAAGGTCTACTCCTTTTGTTTGTACAGTTTATTGGTAGGTCGGGGACCTGTCTCGACCATTATATTACTCTTCAAGGCTTGCAAATTGTTTTAGATTTCCTGTGGTTAGTATTGTTGGTCGTGTGGGGCCTGTGTGTGCTTTATTTTACATTTTGGTCGTGTGGGGCCTTATTTAGCTGTTAATTAGCGGCCTTGTCGACCATAGCTTAATTTAGTGTTGGATTTACTTTACATCCATAATTTGACATCATGGTGGTCTTATCGGCCCGCATAGGGATTCCCTGTTATTATCTATTTTTGGTTAGCTATTTTCTTTAACAGGTGGCTATAAGACCTTGTCGGCTGAGGGAAGTGTTTACAGCCGAAATATAGCCCGTCGTTTTCTTGATTTGATGATTAGGCATGCCCCAGAGGTGTATAAGCTCAGTCAGGCCAGTTCAGATCCTAGTAGGGCACCAGGTGCCGGTCATGCCTCCCAAGGTGGGGCGTGACAAACTTGGTATCAGAGCAGGTCGTATCTCAGGGAGTTTGCAAGCTGTTCTAAGTAGAATCTTATCTATGGATATGTTGTGCACCACATTCTACAGGCAGGTGTCTGCGAGGCATGATAGGGTGGTTACTCTTCTTTTTCTTCCAGTCGTGCTATAGAGCCGTAAATTATAGGGTTGACTCCCTAAGCTTACCATATTCTGCTTGTCTATAGAGAAATGTTGGACAGGAGACAGCTCACGACTGGCAGAAAGTTGGGTGTTGCAGCAGGAGAGGGCACTAGCAGGGTTCCCCAGTCAGAGTCATCCCGACTTGAGAGCGACAGGGAGACTCCACCTCGTCTCCCCAGCAGTCTCTGCCCTGTTAGGAGTCTCCAAGAGCGACAGATGTGTCGGTACCACCTCCATCAGTTTCTATACTGACACCATCAGACCAAGAGGTCAGGAATGTTGTTGTTATGTTAGCTCAAATGATGGCTGCGTAGCATCAGCCAGTGGCACCCGTGGTTGCCGAATATTCTGGAGGACCAAGTAGTTTGAGGGTCCGAGAGTTTCTTGCACTGAGTCCCCCACAGTTCCCACTGGATCGGGATGAGGACCCTTAGGACTTTCTGGACCAGCTGCAGCAGATCTTCAGGGTAATACATGCCACACCTATGGAGTCGGTTGACTTGGCGGTATTTTGATTGCGGGACATAGCGGTATTATGGTACGAGAGTTGGGAGAGGTCCCGAGGTAGAGATGTTCCCCCTCCGACTTTGTCTAGTTTTTCAGAGGCCTTCCTGGACCACTATTTGCCACGAGAAATTCAACAGGCCCGGGTAGATCAATTTCTGCATCTGGAGCAGGGTTCGATGAGTGTTCGGGAATATGCTATAAGGTTTGACTCTTTAGCCCGATATGCACCAGCTTTTGTAGATACCATGCCAGCTAGGCTGCACCAATTTATTATGGGGCTGCTTCCAGAGTATTTAGAGACTTGTATCATGGCTACTCTGTGAGAGAACATGGATATTGCCTGTGTTCAGGCATTTGCTCAGAATATTGAAGGGATTAGGCAGCAACAATGGGAGATAGAGAGGGCGAATCAGGAGCAGTGCTGCAGGGCTATACCTAGTGACACTCAGGTGGAGTTTCAAGTTGGACCCAGGCCACGATTATTAGGCAGACCACCCATACCCCTACCTCTACAGCAGCAACAGGGTGGTAGACTAGGCCGTGGGGGTAGTCAGATCCCGGTGAGAGCTCACAGTCATCGGGTTCACAATAGTAAAGAGGATCAAAGCAGAGTAGATTCACAGTGCCACTTTGCCCTATCTGTAGTCGACATCATTCTGGGGCATGCAGGTATGGTTCAACGGCGTGTTATATATGTGGACAAGAGGGTCACCTAATGAGAGACTATCCAACCAGGGGTCAGAGTGATCGGGACCGACAGGACAGATTTTTAGTAGGGTCATGTGCCTCAGCATCTCCAGCAGGGCGTAGGCCCTTAGCTCCAGCCGGTAGAGGCCGAGGCAGGTCAGGGGAATCTAGCTCAGGCACCGGTCTAGATCGTACTTATGCTTTACCGGGGCGACAGGAGTCAGAGTCATCACCGGATGTGGTGATAGGTATGCTGGACATTTTCTCTCATTCTTTTTATGTTTTAATAGACCCAAGTTCCACTTTGTCTTATATGACGCCACTAGTAGCCCGAAAATTTGGCATCAAGCCATAATTGCTTCAACGACCTTTTTCAGTGTCTACACTCGTCAGTGATTCTGTTATAGCTAAAAGTATCTACTAGGGTTACACAGTAGAGGTTGTTGGTCGCCAGACTTTAGAAGATTTGGGGAATTAGAAAAGATCGACTTTGATGCAATTATGGGTATGGATTGTATAGCACCATGTTATGCCAATGTAGAATGTTGGACCAAGACTGTCCGATTCCATTTTCCAGGGGAGGTAGTATGGGAGTGGAAAGGCAATGCAGCCACGCCAAAAGGTATGTTTATATCCTATATTCGAGAGAGAAAGTTGATAGCAAAGGGTTGCATCTATCATATTATCAGGTTCAGGATGTTCAAGCAGAGTCCCCAACTCTTCAGTCTATTCCAGTAGTCAATGAGTTCCCAGATGTATTTCCAGATGAACTTCTTGGTATTCCCCCAGAAAGGGAGATCGATTTTGCGATCGACTTATTACCAGGTACTTAGCCTACATCCATCCCTCCGTATCGAATGGCTCCAACCAAGCTTAGAGAATTGAAGGAACAGCTAAAAAATCTATTAGATAAGGGCTTTATCAGGCCGAGTACTTCACCGTGGGGTGCACCAGTTCTGTTTGTAAGGAAGAAGGAGGGCTCCCTCCGCATGTGTAGAGACTACCGGCAGCTAAATAAAGTCACTATTAAGAACAAGTACCCACTTCCCAGAATAGATGACTTGTTTGATCAGTTACAGGGGGCGAAGTATTTCTCAAAAATTGATTTAAGGTCTGGGTACCATCAGGTTCGGGTTTGAGAAAAGGATATTCCAAAAACTGCTTTTAGGACCAGGTATGGCCATTTTGAATTCTTAATCATATCCTTCGGGTTAACGAATGCTCCTGCAGTGTTCATGGATCTGATGAACAACATCTTCAGGCCATATCTGGATTTGTTTGTGATAGTATTCATTGATGATATTCTGGTGTATTCTCATTCAGAAGCAGAACATCGAGATCATTTGCGAACAGTGCTCCATATTCTGAGAGATCGCCAGTTGTATGTAAAATTTTCTAAATGTGAGTTTTGGCTGAATCCTATAGCCTTTTTGGGCCATGTTGTGTCAGAGGCTGGCGTATAAGTAGATTCCCAGAAGATTGAGGCAGTAAAGACATGGCCTAGACCTACAACTCCAACTGAGGTACGTATTTTCCTGGGGTTGGCCGGTATTACAGAAGGTTTGTAGAAGGGTTTTCTACCTTATTAGCTCCTTTGACCAAGTTAACTCAGAAAGTAGCTAAATTTCACTGGACCGAAGCATGTGAACAGAGTTTCCAAGAACTGAAAAACAGATTGACATCAGTGCCAGTACTAGCGTTGCCAGAAGGATCAAAAGGTTATGCTATGTATTGTGATGCTTCAGGTGTTAGGTTAAGATGTGTCCTGATGCAGTATGGTAAGGTGATTACTTATGCTTCGAGGCAGTTGAGAAAACATGAAAAGAACTATCACACTCATGACCTGGAGTTAGCGGCAGTAGTCCACACCTTAAAGATCTGGAGACATTACCTGTATGGGGTGCACGTGGACATTTTTACAGATCATAAGCGCCACCAATACATTTTCACTCAGAAAGAGTTAAATCTACGACAGTGTCGCTGGTTAAAATTGATGAAAGACTACGACGTGAACATTTTGTATTATCCAGGAAAGGCCAACATTGTGGCAGATGCCCTTAGCCATAGATCCATGGGGATTTTAGAAACCAGAACAGCAGGAGTTGGCCTGAGAATTGCATCAGTTAGACGGCCTAGCCATCTGAATAGTAGATTCGGGAGACAACGAGGCAATGATTCAGAATACTGTAGTATCATTCCTAGTTGTAGAAGTAAAAGAGAGGCAGTATGAAGATCCTCATTTAGCACAACTCAGAGATAAAGTACAGCAGGGAGAAGAACCAGCCTTCGAGGTAACTGAGGATGGGGTTTTGAGATGTAGGGGTCGCCTCTGCATTCCAGATGTGGTAGGAGCAGCAGATCATGGCATAGGTACATTATTCCTGTTATTCTCTGCACCCAGGTTCAAAAAAGATGTATCATGACATAAAAGAGATTTACTGGCGGCCTGGAATAAAAAAGGATGTAGCGGAATTTGTAGCACAATGCCCTAATTGCCAGCAGGTAAAGGCGGAACATCAAAAACCCGACGGATTGACACAGGAAATATCAGTGCCTATGTGGAAATGGGAGGCAATAAATATGGATTTTGCGACAGGATTACCCCTCACCAGGCACAAATTTGATTCCATCTGGGTGATTGTTGACAGATTGATGAAGTCAGCTCATTTTTTGCCAGTCAAGACCACCTTATCAGCCAAGGAGTATGCTGAATTATATATCAGGGAAGCAGTTCGATCGCATGGTGTCTCAGTATTTATCATTTCTGACAGAGGAGCATAATTTACAGCTGGGTTCTGGCAGTCTTTCTAGAGAGGCTCGGGAACATAAGTTAATCTGAGTACGACATTTCATCCTCAGACAGATGGACAGGCAGAATGTACAATCCAGACGCTCGAGGATATGTTACGGGCATGTGTGCTAGACTTCGGGAGCAGCTGGGATGAACATTTACCCCTTATTGAATTTGCTTACAATCCTTGAGTTTGGTCTAGAAAAGTTTCGGGATGTTACNCGAGGATATGTTACGGGCATGTGTGCTAGACTTCGGGAGCAGCTGGGATGAACATTTACCCCTTATTGAATTTGCTTACAATAACAATTACCATTCAGCAATTCAGATGGCACAATATAAGGCTTTATATTGGCGAAAGTGTAGGTCCCCAGTTGGTTGGTTCGAGGTAGGAGAATCAGAATTAGTTGGACCAGACATGATCCACCAATCAGAAGAGAAAGTAAAGCTCATCAGAGAATGCTTGCTGACAGCTCAGAGTCACCATAAATCTTACTCTGATGTGCGTCATAGAAACTTGGAATTCAGTGTAGACGACTGGGTATTTCTGAAAGTTTCACCAATGAAGGGCATGATGAGGTTCGGTAAAAAGGGAAAGCTTGGCCCTAGGTTTATTGGCCTGTATTGAATCCTCCAGAGAATAGGTCAGGTGGCATATGAGCAAGATCTGCCTTCAGAATTGGAATCTGTTCACTCGGTCTTCCATGTATCAATGCTACGGAAATGTATAGGATATCCGTCCCGAGTTGTACCCATTGAGGATGTCCAGGTTACTGAGGAGTTATCTTATAAAGAGGTTACAGTGGCCATATTAGATCGACAGGTTTGCAGGTTGAGAAATAAAGACGTCGCCTCTGTTAAGGTACTGTGGAGAAACAAGAATAGAGAAGAGATGACCTGGGAAGCCGAGGATGACATGAGATCCAAATATCCTCATTTGTTCTAGGCTTAATTTATATTGTACAGTTAAGGCAAAGTTGTTGGTTCAGTTATTGTTTTATAATTTTTGTTATATGTAAGGCTCAATTGTCTATCATCTTACTGTGAAAGAGTTTTTAGTGTTATGTGAAATTCCTATATTGGAATTTTCTGCGTTTCAGAATTTTTAGATAGTCCATATTACAAGGAGACTCTACCAAAATTTTTCCAGAACAATAATTGAAAGAGTTAAACTCCCGTAGGTTGTAGTCGACATTCGAGGATGAATGTTCCTAGGGGCGGGGGATGTTACACCCCGTAAGTTCCTAACATTTAGTCCATACATTAGTCAAGAGTTTTAGAGTACCACACGTACAAGAAAGGGCTCGGGAAAGGTCGAACGAGTGCGGAATCGGGGGAGTGAGGGAAAAAGCTAGACAAGCTACCAAACAGGGACAACGTGTCACGGACCCTCCCCCTCCATGATGGGATTCGTGACACGCCTGTGTTTTGGCACGGACCACCCTGTCCACCACCCCAAAGTTATATATATTAAGTTGTTTTATTGGATTTCATTTACAAAAAATAGACCCTCAGCCAAAATAGTGGAAGAAATCCATTTTCATATAATTTTCCTCTGTTTACGCTACCAAATGCCATCTAAATTCAAATTAACTTCAGGTATCGGATTATAATCCTTCAGGGAGCATTACTACGAAGTTAGTTTGTCGAAAATTCGCTCAACAAATCATTGCCCCACCGAGCAAAGGTTGTCAGAATTGCTCCAAACTGATTTGTATACAATCATAGGCTTCAGGTAAGCATTTTTCCCTTCTGAACTCTCAAAAATTATATGTTTTTGGCCGTATTTTATTAAGCTGAAGTATAGTTAATATTAGTATTAAAAGTTATCATTTTTTCCGAATTTAGTACTAAAACTATTATCATTCTCCCAGTAATACGATTACAGTTGGAAAGAGCTATTGAATACGGACTAAAACTCGCCAATTAATCAAAAATTGGCGATCCAAGTATGCTAAGGCAATTTCGTTCGGCAAGTTAGTTTATTTAGTATTATAACTCAGTTTGAATCCTAGTAAGAGATCCAGAAGTATATCTATTACGATTAGCTGTTGTTGTTAGATGAGACCAATATTCTATGTTTAGTTTGGGATTGACTTTGTCCTGTATAACCCTCCATAATCAACCCAGGGTTACTAGCTGCGTCGACGCCCGCTAGGGGCAAGTTGACGTCACTACAAGGAGCGGTATGCCGTCCGCAAGGGACGAAGATGGGGCTCCAGGTCCTCATACAGTCCATTCCATGGCTGGACTATTATATGTCGTATCGGCACCAAACCCCTGCCGAGCCTGGTGCCCGGAGTGCAGATATTAAGAGTCCACTGAACTCAGACACAACTATAGTTCAGGGGCCAAGAGAGATCAATTACAGACCCAGAGGACTGGAAGGATGGCTATAGTTACTAGTTGACTCAGTGTGACCTTGTAGGGATATATAGATTGAATTGTACTTGCCAGGGCTTATGGGGGCCCCGGGTGGGTTATTCTGTGCAAGTTGTACCTTCCGGCTTATGGCGGCCAGGTAAGGTTCTTGTTTGCATTAGTTACTGATAGATTAGACAGCAGGATATTCAACTATTTTGGTAGTAACTCTATTCCTTTCTTTCACTTACTTCTAGTTTTATTTTAGTTCATTCAGTTATTTACAGTTACTGCCTTACATATTCGGTACTTATTGTACTGACGCCCTTCTGGGGCGCTGCATTACTTTCCTGCAAGTGCCGATAGACGTGGACCAGGATCTTCTTAGCTTTCAGCCAGAGTTAGCAAGGCAATCAGCTCCATTCCTCCATAGCTAATAGCTAGAAGGTCTACTCCTTTTGTTTGTACAGTTTATGGGTAGGTCGGGACCCTGTCTCGACCATTATATTACTCCTAGAGGCTTGTAGATTGTTTCAGATTTCCTGAAATTAGTTTTGTTGGTCGTGTGGGACCCGTGTATGCTTTATTTTACATGTTGGTCGTGTGGGACCTCGTTTAGATGTTAGTTAGTGGCCTTGTCGTCCATAACTTAGTTTAGTGTTGGATTTACTTTGCAGCCATAACTAGACATCATGATGGTCTTGTCGGCCCACATAGGATTTCCCGTTATTATCTATTTATGGTTAGCTGTTTTCTTTTACAGGTGACTATAGGGCCTTGTCAGTCGGGGGCTGTGTTTACAGCCGAGATATAGCTCGTCGTTTTCTTGATTTGAAAATTAGGCATGCACCAGAGGTGCATAAGCTCAGTCAGGCCAGTTTAGATCTTAGTAGGGTACCAGGTGCCAGTCATGCCTCCCAAGGGGGGGCGTGATATTGCACCTTCTATATGGCCTCATGTATTGAATCCAAACCTATCAAGGTAGCTTCACCAACCTCAAACCACCCTATAGGACATCTGGACCTCCTACTATATAATTCCTCAAATGGAGCCATCTAAATACTGGAGTGGTAGCTATTATTGTATGTAAACTTGATTAGAGGTAGATGATTATCCAAACTACCCTTAAAGTCGATCACGCAAGCCCTTAACATATCTTCTGAAATCTGTATAGTTCAGTCGGTCTGCTCATCTGTCTATGGATGGAAAGCTGTGTTGAGATTGACCTGAGTACCAAGTCCTTTCTAGAATGATTTCCAGAAGTCCGAGGTGAATTGAGTACCCCTATACGAGATGATAGATAAGGAAACTCCATGCAGTGTGACTAACTCCCGGATGTATAGCCTAGCATAATTCTCTGCTGAATCTATGGTCTTAACTAGCAGGAAATGTGCTGACTTAGTCATCCGGTTAATGACCACCCATATTGAGTCGTACTGCCGGCGAGTGTGAGGTAAACTTGTGATGAAGTCCATTTTCACTTTTTCCCACTTCCAGTGGGAATACTGATATCCTGAGTCATACCCCCAGGTCTTTGGTGTTCAACTTTGACCTATTGGAGTTTGAACTCTTAGCCATAATTCTGCAATGTCCTTCTTCATTCCATTCTATCAATATATATCCCACAGATCATGGTACATCTTGGTGGCACCTGGATGGATAGAATATCTGGAGCTGTGGGCTTCCATTAGTATCCACTGCCTCAAACCGTCTACCTCTGAAACAAACTATCTGCCCAGGTAGTGGAGCATGCCATCTCCCCCTTTGGAGAAAGCTTCCACCTCTTCTCTTAGATTTGCCTCCTTCAACTTAAGTAGAATAGCGTCTTCATCCTGCTTTGACTTAACCTCTACTACCAGTGAGGATTCTGACCCACTCTGGATTATAAATCCACCATCAGATGAATTAGATAATCGTACTCCTAAATGATCCAATGTGTAAATATCCTTTTCCAGCTCTTTTTACCTTCTTCAACATGAGCAACATTTTCCATAGATGTTCTGCTGAGGGAGTCAGCCACTACACTGGCCTTGCCTAGGTAATACAACACACTCATGTCATAATCCTTCAATAATTCTAGTTATCTTCTCTGACGAAGATTCAAATCCTTTTGACTGAACACATATTGAAGACTCTTGTGATTAGTGAAAACATCTACATGAACCCCATAGAGATAATGTCTTCAAATCTTTAAAGCGAACACTACCGCTGCCAATTCAAGATCATGAGTCCAATAGTTCTTCTTATGAACTTTGAGCTATCTGGAGGCATAAGCTATGACTTTTCCATGTTGTATCAGAATGCAACCAAGGCCAACTCTGGAGGCATCACAGTAGATCACAAACCCGTCTGAACCTTTGGCAGAGTTAGAACTGGGGCAGTAGTTAGTCGATTCTTCAACTCCTGAAAACTCTTCTCACAATTGTCAGACCACTGAAACTTCACTTTTTCTAAGTTAGTTTAGTCAAATGGGAGGCAATGTAGGAGAATCATTCAATAGACCATCTGTAATAGCTGACTAGACCTAAGAAACTCCTGATGTCTGTCGAAGAGGTGGATCTTGAACAGTCCTTAACTGTTGCTATCTTCTGAGGATCCACTTGAATACCCTTTTTGAAGACCACATGACCGAGAAAGGCAACTGATTTTTGCTAGAATTCACACTTGCCGAATTTAGCGAATAACTATCGGTCCTTGAGAGTCTGTAAAATTATTCTCAGATGGTCTGCATGTTCCTCCTCTGTTCTGGAATAGACCAAGATGCCATCTATAAAACAAGTCTAGGTACAACTTCAATACCCTGTTCATTAGATCCATAAAAGTTGTAGGAGCATTGGTTAGCCCAAAAGTCATAACTGCAAATTCGTAGTGACCAGACTGAGTTTTAAAGGGTATTTTTGGGATGTCACATTTTATGAACCTGAGTTGGTGGTATCCTGATCTGAGATCTATTTTGGAGAAATAACTAGTTCCCTGAAGTTGATCGAACAAGTCATCAATCCTAGGTAGAGGATATCTGTTCTTGATTGTGACTTTGTTCAGCTGACGATAGCGATACACATTCCGAGGGTACCGTCTTTTTTTCACACGAATAGGAGTGGGGCACCCCATGGAGAGATACTAGGTCTGATGAAGCCCTTATCTAGAAGGCCTTTCAGCTATTCCTTCAGTTTCTTAAGCTCAGTTGGAGCCATTCGGTAAGGAGGAATAGAGATGGGCTGGATATCTAAAAGAAGATCTATGCCTAAGTCTATTTCCCATTCGGGAGGGACTCTAGGGAGGTCCTCGGGAAACACATCAGGAAACTCATTCACTACCAGAACTGACTGGAGTGTCGGGGTCTCGAAACTAAAATCTTTGACCCTAACATGTGGTAGATATACCTTTTGGAAATCATTTTCCTGGCCTTAAGATACGAAATGAAACGACCCTTAGGTGCCGAAGTACTACCCTTCCACTCTAAGACTGGTTCGTTAGGAAATTGAAACCTAACAACCCTAGTTCTGCAGTCGACCATGTCTAGCTCTATGAGATCAATGTAAGTGACTTTACTCAACACTAAGACTGGACAATTTCTGTATACCCGAATAACTCTAATTGACTCACCAATCGGGGTAGAGATTGAAAATGGTCCAGAGAGAGTTTTTGGACTAATATCTAGCTGGACTGTAGTATAAGGAGTCACAAAGGAAAGTGTGGCTCTTGGATCCAATAAATCATATACATCAATGTGGTAAAGGCGCAACATACTCGTAACCACATTCGGTGAGTTCTCCTGATCCTGCCTGGAAGATAGAGCGTAGAAACAATTTTAGCACTAACCACCACCTGTACCTGAAGCAGTGCCCTATTGAGTTAGGCAACCTCTCGGGGCTGCTGATATAGAAGACTAGGCCTTTCCCCAACCTGCTGACGGACACTCTCTCAACCTGTGACCCAGTTGGCCACAACCAAAACAACCCTCTTTGCCAGGGCGGCACTCTCCAGGGTGATTCTTACCACACTTAGGACATACTAGAAAAGTGCGTCTGCTAGAGACATGGCTCTAAGACTGGAAGCCTGATGTCCCACCCCTCCTATCTTTGCGGGGCCTGAAAGACAGAGCACTAGCTGAGGAAGGTGTTGAGGCCTTTGTTGTTGCTGGGGGCGATTACCACCGCCTGACCTCTATTGGGAGTACTCAAACTGACCAGTTTTGGCCGTTTGTTCTCCCTCTTTATGTCCAACTTTTCTACCTCTATCTTCTTGGCATGAATAATAATATTGGAAAGTTCTATATCTTTGATGAGCATGGTGGTCCTGTATTTCTTGAGTACCAAATTTGAGACTCCGTTAACAAACTTGAGCATGCGAGCCCTCGGTTGAGCAACCATTTGGAGCATATCTCGACAGTTGAGTGAACTTCAGTGCATACTCCTCTACTTTCATGTTGTTCTATCTCAAGTTCATGAACTCGACAACCTTATCTTCCCTCAATTTACAGGGAAAGAACCTGTCTAGGAATGTTGTAACGAATTCATCCCATTCCACTAGACCTGCTCCATTCTACCTTCCCTCCTTCCACTATTTGTACCAAATTTGCATCACCTATTTCAGCTGGTTGGTAGCCAGATGATCCCTCTCTGTAGAGGTGACACCCATAATTTGGGTGATCTTCTGAATCTCACGAACTCCTATGGATCCTCTTCTACCTTAGACCCGTGAAAAGTTGGGGAATTCATTCGCATGAAATCCTTGACCCTGTCCGTAGTTGAGACCCATTTGTGTTCAATGGCACCACGACTTTTTGGTTGACATAATTGATCATCGCCTGTGCCAGCATCTGAATGGTGGCCCAAAACTCCATATGGGACACCTGATCGTCCTGAGGAGCTGCCGGAGCTGGTAGGGCTGGCTGGTTAGCATTACCGGTCCTCCTTCCATTTCCTCTTCTAAAAGGCATCATTATCACTGAAAAGAGTATAACACGAGTTAGAAGTATGTATTAGAGTCTAAAAATCTATGCACGATATGATTTATGAATAAAGAGAATTTTTCTAAAAACGTCTCGTAGCCTCCTCCTCATAAGTGTGGCGCACTTCACACCCATGACAAGGACTCTACTTGACGCGATTTTCATACATTCTATGATACTCTAAACAATGATGCTCTGATACCAAGATTGTCACGACCCGAGTCTACACCCTGGATGAGACACGGTGCTTAGGGCCACAAGTGATCCCAAGCTAGCCCATGGCATAGCATACTACTGAAACTCTAAATACTATATGAAATCTATAAGTGGAAACTTCATAAGGCATAACTTAATAAAATACATATAAGCAAACAATGCATCTGATAACATACTGAATTACTAACTCTGTTTGAAAGACATCTAAGAACTAATGAGTTGCTGGGACAATCCCCCAGCTAAAATATAAGGTCTAGACTAAAAATATCAAAATATAATAAACTGGAAAAGAAACTCCGACCCTCAGCAAATGAGGACTCACCACTGAACTCTGCTGATTTCCACCGGAGAAAGACTACTGATGATGCTGAGACTGAGAACCTGCGCTTGTANTAAATACCTCAATGAAATCTTCCACCATGTCGTGAAAGATCGCATGCTGAGACTGAGAACCTGCGCTTGTATCATAAGACGATATAGCATAGAGAGTATGCATCAGTACTTCGAATGTACTGAGTAAGTGAAATATAAAGTAAATATAAATATATTGAGATTCTTTAAGTTGCACTGACAAAACATGCAATGACCATAACAGGAATTATAAATACTGGAGCATTTGAAAATCTAATAATACTGCAATTACTAATAATAGTCTGAAGGTCATACACATATACTGAATTCTGGAGGACTGAACTAAGCTGGAGACTGAGAATGTATTGGACTGAGCTGTACTATACTATACTGTGGGAGAAACTATAACCGACATGTAACCACGTGAGCTAGACGTGGAGTCTGATGTATACCCCAATCAGAGAAGGCCCATTATGCCTTATCAGGATATAGTAGTTGAACTAGATGATCACTATCTGATGCCCATTCTAGCTAATAACCTACGAACGCAATGTAGTTCTAGGATCCTGGGTGCATTGAACCCCAACTCCACTCGGTGCTAAGTTCTCCTCCCACTAAAAGTGCTAATTATGTCTAACTAGGTTGATAGCTTGAAACTAGTGTCCTAAGACTTAAGTCATGACTACTTGTCTAGAAGAGTCCTGAGAGTCTAAGGACCTGAAAGTAACTATGTTACAAGACTCATCAGATCTTCTTTTTCTGAAAGTATCGTAATGATCTAAGGAACAACTGACAAACTAATAACTGGTACTACTGAGGTTACTGAGTTCCTCAAGACTAAAAGTAGTCAAACTGATTAGCTGACTTTTTTGTAGAACACTGAATGTTGACTGAGACTCTGAGACACCAGTAAATCAAAGACTACTTCTAATCATGAATCTATCCTAATATTGGTAAATTAAAAGGAACTATGCTGACAAACAATATTCTTGTCTAAATTCTCAATTATGCAAGTCCCAATCAAATCACATCTGAAGATTTGGTCTAAAATACATACTGTATGAAATGAGATACCAAGCATGAATTACAACTGATAATAGGAAAAACTCAAGAATTATCATAACAAAGGAACTCATAAACTATCTGAAGGAAAAACCCTAGTTTTGATATTCTACAGAGCTGGAAATAATGAGATTGCTATAAAGAATTTTGGTGACAAGGGTGAGAGAAATTCCCTTGTTGGAATTTTACATACCTGTAGAAGAATCCCTGAGTAATCCTTGAGAAATTTGAGAAGAAAAGATGTAATCCTTGTCCTTGCCCTGCACTTCTTGTCTGAGTTCTTATGTACTGCCTTTGAGAGTTGAGGGCAGAATGAGAGAAATATTTGATCAACTCCCTAAATCTCCTCCAAAACGTACCCCAAACGACGTAGTTTAGGCATTAAAATAATAGAGTTTTACAAAAATACCCCTGAAATAGTTATCAAAATTTTTGCTTGTCGGGTGGTATGACTCAACATACACGTCGTACCAAGATCCTATGGCCCATACCTTCACTCGGGGCTAGGGACCCTGCTCCATACCATTTCTCTGAAGTTTTCCACGGAAGCCTCCTATGATCCGTACAAGCATCCTCTGGGTCATACTATGGTTCGTGATTTACTCCTGACCCTTTCTCTGAATCAACTCACGACTCAATGTACTGTCCTTAACAACATACCACAAGTCGTATCATGACTCATGGTTACCTAATATTTACTTGTTCATTTCTCTGAACTTATCCAAGACGGGTCAGTACAATCCGTACCATCTTGGTATAAGTCGTAACATGCACTCGCGATTCCTCCAATCACACTTACTGTTTTCCTCCAAACCTCCTATTACGAGTCCAGGTACAACTCATACCATAATTGTACGAGTCGTGTTGTGACTCGTACTAAGGTATTTTTCTAAATTTTCTGCACGATCAGATTTTAATTCTAAAGGCTAATGTCAGAAATTTCTGGGGTATTACACATACTCAAACCAACAAATTGATTTTTCTCACTTCATTTTTTCAGTATTTTTTATAAAGGACCCTAAATAAAAAAGAAAAAAACTTCATGTTCTATGAATTACGTTTGGCCTAATTCTTGCTATGGCATGATACGTAGGCAGTCCTACTATGCGACTCGGTCTTGCAAAAAAAATTATTATCCCTAAAAATTAAAACTAGGTTTTTTTTTTCTAGGAATTCCATTTTTTAAAAGAAAATCAAAAAGAGTTTCAAAGTTCCTTTATCTCAAAAATCGAGGCCCATTTTCTTTTTCATGGCTTCACAGGGTATGACATTCCCTGGATAGGGAACAAAAACCCCTATTTTCTTCATACGGCTTCATAGAGTACGACATTTCCTAGTTGCATTTTAGGGAACAAAAACCCCTATTTTCTTTTCTTGGCTTCACAGGATACGACATCTCTTGGTTGCATTTTAGGGAATAAAAATCTGTATTCTCTTTTTCATGATTTCACAGGGTACAGGTACGATATTCCCTAGTTGCACTATAGGAAACAAAAACTTCTATTTTCTTCTTATGACTTCATAGGTTACGATATTCCCTGGTTGCATTTTCGAGAACAAAAACCCCTATTTTCTTTTCTTGGCTTCATAGGGTACGACATCCCCTGGTTGCATTTTAGGAAATAAAAGTTTCTATTCTCATTTTCATGACTACACAGGGTACGACATTCCCTAGTTGCACTATAAGGAAAAAAACCCTATTTTCTTCTTATAGCTTCAAGGTACGACATTTCATGATTGCATTTTAGGGAACAAACACCCTTATTTTCTTTTCTTTGCTTCACATGGTACGACATTCCCTAGTTGTATTTTAGGGAATAAAAGTCCCTATTTTTTTTTTCATGGCTTCACAGGATACGACATTCCCTAGTGTCATTTTAGGGAACAAAAACTCATATCTTTTTTTCATGGCTTCACATAGTACGACATTCCCTGGTTGTATTTTAGGGAACAAAAAAGCTTACTCTCTTTGTTTCATGGCTTCACAGGGTACGACAGTTTCTTAAACCCTTATCCCTTTTTTTTCATGGCTTCATAAGGTACGACATCCCTTGGTTGTATCTTAGAGAACAAAAACCCTTTTTTTCATGGCTTCACAGTGTAAGACATCCCCTGGTTGCATTTTACGAAAAAAAACACCCCTATCTTCTTTTTCTTGTCTTCACATGGTACGACATCCCTTGGTTGCATTTTTTAGAACAAAAAATCCTTATTCTCTTTTTTGTGGCTTCACGGGGTACAATATCTCCTGGTTGCATTTTAGGAAACAAAAACCCCTATCTTCTTTTCATGGCTTCACAGGGTACGACATCCCTTTGTTGCATTAGGGAACACAAACCCATATTCTCTTTTTTTTTATTTCACATGGTACGACATCCCCTGATTGCATTTTAAGGAACAAAAACCCCTATTCTCTTTTTTTCTTGGCGTCACAAGGTACGACATCCCATGGTTGCATTTTAGGGAACAAAACCCCTATCTGATTTTCATGGCTTCACAGGGTACAACATTTTCTGGTTGCATTTTAAGGAAGAAAAACCTCTATTTTCTTTTCATAGCTTCACAGGGTACAACATTTCCTGGTTGCATTTTAGGGAACAAAAATCCTATCTTCTTTTCATAGCTCACAGGGTACAGCATTCGCTGGTTACATTTTAGGGAACAAAAACCTCTATTCTCTTTTTCATAGCTTCATAGGGTACGACACTCCTTGGTTGTATTTTAGGGAAGAAACACCGTTATTATCTTTTTCATAGCTTCATAGGACAAGACATTCCTTGATTGTATTTTAGGAAATAAAAACCTTTATTCTCTTTTTTTCATAGCTTCACAGGGTAAGACATCCCCTTGTTGTATTTTAAGGAATAAAAATTCCTATTTTTTATGGCTTCACAGGGTACAACATCCTCTGGTTGCATTTTAGGAAACAAAAATTTCTATTTTCCTCTTCCTAACTCTACAGGGTACGACATCCCCTGATTGCATTTTAGGGAACAAAGACCTTATATTTATTTTATTTTTCATATTTAGTTTAAATTGTTGTTATTTTCTTCTATTTTATTAGAGAAGTTAGTTTATAATTTTACTAATAACTCACAAAAATTTTCTAATGCAAACTGGGGTAGATAATTTTTGTTTGTTTTGTTTGTCTTTGGTGGCTTTCAGGTTTATTTGAAAAGCTCATATTTGATCGCTCAAGAATACTCAATCTCAAAGACAACTAGAGTCAGTTTTGATACAATGCATGCAATGGTCTAGCGTCTCAAGATTCATTTTTCAGCTTAACTCTAATCAAGAACCAAACATCTAAGGATATCCAACGAATTGTCATTTGGAGAACGCTAACAACTCAATCCAAGTGGCAAGTTTAAGCTTCAAATCCTAATTTCAAGATCAAATTTTGAGATCAAATTACCTATGAGAAAAAGGTGTGGTGATAACTAAAGATCCAAAATGAAGAACTGAAAGAAGAGAGCCAAGACAAGTAGAGTATATAAGATCTTGTATTTTTAATTTTGATGTAACAACAGGAGCCACGGACCAAAACCTCGACGGGACCTTACTCGACTCTTCAACTCATCCTAATTTCATCCATCCATCCACTTGAACTACACATGTCCGATTCTATTATTACTCGAGATATGTAAGTTGTCCAAAGTCAGGGCTTGGTCACACCTCTTTAATTTTTAATTTTTATTAGTATTATTATAATTATTATATTTTTTAATTTTTGCACTTTATAT
>JACEIK010003729.1:114344-124891 GCA_018107945.1 Datura stramonium | reverse complement strand
CAGCGGAAGCTGGCTCACCTAACCAACCAAGAAAAATAAATATAATATACCATCTATGCAACAGAATGGAAGAACAACTATACAACATGGCCCACCTGGCCTATAACAATATACTAAAATCACAACAATGTCTATGAGCTTGTATGAATACATTAGTAATCAGATGATCGGGACAGGGCCCTAAACTACCTTAACTCAAACACCTGGCGACTCCAAAAGACCTCGAGCGCACCAACTCAGCTGGAACTCCACTCAGCAATCAAGGACCTGATCTAACAACCCACCATGCAGCGCCCCGACTAGGGCGTCAGTACAATAATGTATCGAGCATGAAAGACAAAAATAACTGGAAAACTAAGATTAGAGATCAACATAGATACCAAATATCGCAGAAGGAGAACTGAACTTAAGTAAACACATAAAACCTACCTGACCCCCATAATCCTGGTAAGTCCAAAAAGTAAATAACAATACAGCGGCACCTAGCTGACCCAGCACACCTGTCATCTCCTCTAGACCTCTCAATGGCCAGAACTAACTCTAGCCAACATCTAGCATCCACTGCTATCAAATAACAAATAACACAAGAAACAACCACAATATAATACCAAAGAAATCACAAGTAAACACCAGTTAACCAACATAATCAATTAGGCGTTGTCGGACACTCTCTCGGCTGGGCACAGTTAGCGGAGCTCAATCCATCTGGGAGAACCAATCGCGATCCCAGGAAGGCTCAGACATGTCGGACCACTATCGAATCATGTATTAACTCGACACTACGGAGGACATCATCCTCAACCCCGTAGGTCATTCACCCATTGGGCTCAACCCCTCGGCCGGAAACACTCTCGTGCGCTGGGTATCCACGAGCCCCAAGGCCTCAAATAGCACACACAATCATGATCAAAATCATTCATAATCAATAAAAACAATGCATATAAACACATGTTTAAAATAGCCCACAACAAGCTCTCAAACCCCATCAACCGACCACCACCACATAGTACTAACCTTACATATCTAGCCATCCACCGACGTTCCATAAACCAAACTAAGGATCACATAATTACAAAATATATTCCCATGACATATAAAAAATTAAAGAACTATCATATATGACACAATCCTCCATCGACCCTAACCATCCCTATCCTCAATTTCACAATAGTCAACATGACTACCCGAGTGTTATCAAAGTCANTTTATCACCTATTCTAATACTTTTTTAGTAGGTAATAATTAAATTAGATAATCCTCTAGCACATCTTAGACTAAATTTAAGGACTATCCTCGGGTAGGCTCCAATGAGTGCGTAACACCTTCTCGTTTGAGTAAATAAAACTCTTATCTAGAATTTAAATGATTTTCACAAAGTAAAACAGAGTCTACTTTTTTACGAATGGTTTTTTCTAAAATATAGGTGGTGACGCTCAACCCTTTTTTAAAATCAAGTAGAAGAGTCGGACATTGCAAATATATTTTGGCCAATTCAAAATAAGGGTAAGACAATAAAAATAAAGTTAGAACAGGTAAATTAGAAGAAAGGAGAGACAAAGTTGGTGTAAGAGCACATGCTTCACAAGTCTTTTTTGGAGACTTGCTTGTTCAATTGACTAAATTTTTGGGGAGTAATTTATTTAATTGACTAAGACTTGCATGTCCAAGTCCTTTATGCGATAGTACGGGTCACTATCCATTACACTTAGATAAATGAAGGCATTTTTTTGTACATTAGAAATATCAACCATGTACACATGTTTGTACCTTTTAGCTGTTAGAATGTTTTCTCCTAATTTTAGATTTATAACATCCAAACATGCATAAATAAATGTTAACTTGTTTCCTTTATCATGGAGAAAAGATATACTTAGTAGGTTGTGATTAAATTTATCCACGTAATACACATTTTATATTTGAGTGTGACTATGTTCTTCCTATCATACCTATACCTTTTATTTAACCTTTCTTACCTCCCCCAAAGGCAACTTTTCCACCTCCTTCAGTGAGTGAGAGGAACTTTTTCTTATCTCCTGTCATGTGCCTTGAGAAAGCTCTATCCATGTACCATTTTTGTTTACTTCCTCTCACTTTCAACTGCAAGAAGATCAGAGGTCAGTTTTAGGTATCTAGACAAGCTTGGGTCCTTTTCTTTGAGAAAAAAGATGTATCAGATTTCGTTTAGCTCAGTTAGGTAATAGGTGAGAGCTTGAGTTTTTCTTTTCAAGCCTATTTCTTTTACCTGTTTTATTTTTTGAGTCATTATTGTTTCTTACAGCCCTCATATTTTTTTCTTTCTATCTCAATGTCACTGGGCATTTTAGCTTGGTATGTCTAGTGTTTCCGCAGTAAAGACATAACTTAAATCCTATACTTAAATCCTATTTTAGTTGTAATGCTATATGTTCTACCACTGAGTTGAGTAAGAATTCTTGAGAAATTGGCCCAACAATTGGCCCTTTCAAGCTCATGCTTAACCTTAGTTAATTCGAAATTGATTCTCCTAGATATATCCTTCTCTATAAGAAAGGTCATTTCTAGTTTTCATTAGTTCTTATTCACATTTGAGCTGAACATTTCTTATTAACCCGTTGTGTCACGGCCAGAGTTCAAATCCTGAATACGACACGGTACTTAGGATCACAAGTGACCCCAAGAAAATCTATGGTAAAGCATACTTCTATTAAGAATAATCTACTGAAAATAAGATTAAGCGGAAGCTGACTAAAGAAAATAAGCAAATACCTATTTATAACAAAAACTGAACAAACACCGAAACTCAAGCTGAAATTAACATGAACTATATGAACCCTTCTAAAAAGAACTGATGAGTTGCTGGGACAAGCCCCCAGCTAACTCTAATATTTGAAGCTGAACTAGAAATAACAACTGAAAATGGAAACTCCAGTCCTCTGCAGATGAGGACTCACAACTGAAGTTGCTGGGGAATTGTCGGGAGGAAACTAACTGTTTTGCTAACATTGGATACCTGAGCCTATATCATAAAATGATATAGCACATAGAAATATGCGATCACTACTTTGAATATACTGAGTATGTGAGATGTAACTAAAATATGCATATATTGAATACTAGTAAGCTGAACCGTAATACTACAAAAATAGACTGAAATCTAAAAGTATGGACTGAACTGAGAACCCTGACTATACTGGACTGTGGGAGAGCCTATAACCGACATATAACTATGTGAGATAGATGTGGAGTTCAATTTATACACCCCATCAAAGAGAGCCCGTACCTTGCCAGGGTAAAGTGGCCGAACTATGTGATCACTATCTAGGGCCTATTTGGGCTAATGACCTACGATGGCACGTAATTTTGGGAATTTGGGTGCGCTAAATGTCATCCGCTCGGTGTTGAGTAATACTTCCACTAAAACCTATTTATTACAATTTTATTAGCCTTATGGCCCCAGATTCTTGTGATCACCTAGTTCATGCCTATATACCCTGGCCAGGTATATTGGGTCCTACTGATGGGGTGTATACATCAGACTTCACGTCTAGCTCACATGGTTATATGTCGGTTATAGACTCTCCCACTAGTCAGTTCAGTCTCAGTTTAGCTCAATTCAGCTTAGTATCAATTTAGCCCAGTTCAAGTCAATCTCAACTTAGCTTAGTTCAAAATATTTTCAGACTACTCAGTACATTTATGAGTTTAATATAGTCTTACAGACCAGTATCTCATATTCAGAGCATGTCCTTGACCATCAGACAGGGTCATTTAGACCATCTCAGTCCATTACAATTATTTCAGCTTCAGCATTTTCAGTTGGTCATTGCATGTCTGTTCAGTATAGTTGTTTATTCCATTATATTATGCTTTCTCTCACTTACTCAGTACATTCAAAGTACTAACGCATACTTCCTATGCTGTATCATTTTATGATACAACCGCCGGTTCTCAGTCTCAGCATTTTTAGTAGATCTCTTCAGGTGATTTCAGCAGCAGTAGTGGTGAGTCCTCATCTTCCGAGGACGACATTTCATTTACTTCAGTTAATTTCCTTTCAGTTAGAATTTAGAGTTAACTGGGGGCTTGTCCCAACAACTCATCATTAGTAGATGGCTTTCAGACAGAGTTTTCAGATATTTAGTATTATTATTCTTTCAGATGTATGAACTTACTATTAAATTAGTTTTTCTTAAATGATTTTGTTATTTAAAGCTTCCTATATGTTTTACACAGAATAGCTAGTGTTATGATAGACCATGGGTTGACTTAGGTTTACTTCTGATCCTAAGTGTCGTGTCTCGTTCAGGGTATAGATTCGGGGCATGACAAACTTGGTCTCAGAGCCCTAGGTTTGGAGTATTCTCGAATGTCTGAAAGCTGCATCGAGTAGATTCCTTTTTATGGGTATGAAGTGCACCGCACTTATGACGGGGAGGCTATGAGATGTTATTAGAAAAACTCCCTCATACTCTTTATCGTGCGTTGAAATTCATTTCCAGAATCGTCCTCCTACCTCCTGCTCTGTTTCATTTAAGTGAACTATGCCTCCATGACGTGGTAATGAGAGAAGGGCTAGTAACGCTTACCGACCTACCCCACCATCTCCAGCAGCCCCCCAGGATGACACAATGTCCACCGTGGAATTCAGGGCGACTATCCAGTTGCTCGCTCAGACAGTTACCAACCAGGTGAACTAGTAGGTGGTTCCAATCAACAAAAATGGGTCCGAAGAAGCTGCCCGAGTTCGGGATTTCACTCGGATGAACCCTCTAGATTTTCAAGGATCTAAGGTGGGAGAGGACCAACAGGAGTTTGTTGATGAGATTAGAAAGATCACCAGGATTATGGGTGTCAGCTCCTTGAAGAGTGCCAATTTGGCTGCTTACCAGTTAAAAGGGGTAGCGCAGATCTGGTGCGAGCAATGGAAGGAGGGGAGACTAGCGGGAGCAGGACCGGTGGAATGGACGGAGTTCACTTCAGCCTTCCTAGAGAGATTCTACCGTCGAGAGCTCAGGGATGCAAAAGTAGCAGAGTTCATGAATCTGAGACAGGAAAATAGAACAGTAGAATAATATGCTCTGGAGTTCACCAGGTTGTCTAAATATACTCCAGAGATGGTGGCCGAGCCTAGGGACCGCATGTTGAAGTTTGTTAATGGGGTGTCGAACCTGGTCCCCAAAGAGTGCAGGACAACAATGCTGATTAAGGATATTGACCTCTCCAGCCTTATTATTCATGCCCAGCAGATTGAGGCTGAAAAGTTGAAGGACATGGAGCGGAAGAACAAGTGGGCAAGGACTTGCCAGTCAGAATATGGACAACCAGAGGTCTAGCGGTAGTAGCCGCCCATAGCAGCAGCAGCACCAGAGGGCTCCAACACCCAGCTCAGCCAGCGCCCCTACCTTTCAGTCGCACCAAGATCAGAGGGGTAGAGCATCTGGCTCTCAGTCCCAGAGCTACAGTGACAGCAACAGGTATCCATCTTGCCCTAATTATGGAAACAACCACCCAGGAGAGTGTCTTCAGGGTCGAGAGGGATGTTTTGGTTGTGGACAGCTTGTTCATCGGCTTAAAGAGTGTCCGTCAACAGGACGGGGAAGGTCACAATCCACTACCTCAGCAGCTCCAGCATGTCGACCAGCTCAACAGGCCAATACTTTAGGTACGGATGGCGGCCAGCACCAAATCATTTTTATGCATTATCATCTCATTGGGATCTAGAGAACTCACCTGATGTGTTCACGGGTGTGTTACGTCTTTTCCACCTAGATGTATATTCCTTACTATATCTAGGAGCCACATTTTCATTCGTGACTCTATACATAGATATTCAGTTTAATATCATTCCAGAGGTCCTCTCAGAATCATTTTCAGTCTCCACCCTAGTTTGCGAGTTAGTTAGAGCCAGCTGGGTGTATAGAAACTACCCAGTCGTAGTCTTCAATAAGGTCATTCTAGCTGATCTCTTAGAATTAGACATGGTCGATTTTGACCTCATCCTTGGCATTGATTGGTTACACACCGGTTATGCCTCAATCGATAGTAGAACTAGAGTTGTCAAATTTTAATTTCCAAATGAGCCAGTGTTAAGTGGACGGGCAGTAGTTCAACGCCTAACGGTCGGATTATTTCCTACGTTAAGGCCCAGAAGCTTATTTCTAAGGGATGTATCTATCATCTAGTTCAGGTCAAGGATTCCAACTCTGAGATCCCAACTATCCAGTCAGTCCTTGTGGTTAGTGAATTTCCTGATATATTCCCCGAAGATCTTCCTGGAGTTCCTCTCGAGTTGGAGATCCACTTCGGTATAGACCTTCTCCTAGATACTCAGCCCATCTCTATCCCTCCTTACAGAATGGCTCGAGCTGAGCTGAAGGAGTTAAAGCAGCAGCTAAAAGACCTTTTTGATAAGGGTTTTATCAGACATAGCATCTCTCCCCAGGGTTCCCCAGTACTATTCGTGCGAAATAAAGATGGTACCCTTAGAATGTGCATCGATTACAGTTAGTTGAACAAGGTCACAGTCAAGAACAGATATCCCCTACCCAGAACTGATGACTTGTTCAACCAACTTCAGGGAGCCAACCATTTCTCCAAGATAGATCTCAGGTCGGGGTATCATCAACTAAGACTCAAAGAGTGTGACATACCAAAAATAGCTTTCAGAACTCAGTATGGTCACTACGAGTTTGTGGTTATGTCCTTCAGACTAACAAATGCCCCTGTAGCCTTTATGGACCTGATGAATAGAGTATTCAAGCAGTATCTGGATATGTTCGTCATTTTATTTATCGATGACATTCTGGTATACTCCAAAAATGAGGAAGAGCATGCTAAGCACGTGAGGATAGTGCTTCAGACACTCAGGGACTGCCAGTTGTTTGCTATGTTCAGCAAATGCAAATTCTGGCTGAAGTCCGTGATTTTCCTGGGTCACGTGGTATATGGTGAAGGTATTCAGGTTGATCATCAAAAGACAACAACGGTGAAAGACTGGCCCAGACCTACCCTCCCAACCGAAATCAAAAGTTTCTTGGGTCTACTCGGGTATTACCGATGCTTTGTGGAAGGCTTTTCTTCTATAGCATCCCCTCTGACTAGGCTGGCTCAGAAGAAGGTGAAATTTTAGTAGTCAGATCTGTGTGAGAAGAGTTTCCAAGAATTCAAGACTCGAATCACTGCCGCTCCAGTGTTGACCCTACCAGAAGGATCAGATAGATTTGTAGTATATTGCGAAGCTTCCATAGTTGGACTCGATTGCGTTCTGATGCAGCGGGGCAAGGTGATAGCCTACACCTCCAGACAACTCAAAGTTCATGAAAAGAATTATCCGACTCATGAATTGGAGTTGGCAGCGGTGGTGTTTGTGTTGAAAATATGGAGACACTATTTGTATGGGGCTCACGTGGATGTTTTCACCGATCACAAAAGCCTTCATTATGTATTCAATCAGAAAGATCTAAATCTTCGTCAGAGAAGGTGGTTAGAGCTCCTGAAGGACTATGACATGAGCATGTTATATCACCCAGGCAAAGCCAATATGCTGGCGGATTCCCTGAGCAGAGTATCTATGGGGAGCGTGGTCCATGTGGAAGAGGGCAGAAAGAGCTGGCGAAGGATATTCACCGACTAGCTCGGTTAGGGTTGCAGTTGGTTGACTCAGCTGAGGGTGGAGTGGTAATGCAAAGTGGGTCAGATTCCTCTTTAGTTGTTGAAGTTAATTCCAAACAGGATGAAGATACCATCTTACTTAAGCTTAAGGAAGCGGTTCTCAGAAAAGAAGTTGAGGCTTTCTCCAAAAGGGGGAGATGGTGTACTCCGTTACCAGGGAAGATTGTGTGTTTCAGATGTCGGTGATTTGAGACAGCAGATACTGGATGAAGCACACAGCTCGAGATACTCCATCCACCCTGGTGCTACTAAAATGCGCTACAATTTATGGGATATTTACTGGTGAAACGGCATCAAGAGAGACATTGCTGAATTTGTAGCTAAGTGCCCGAACTGCCAGCAAGTAAAAGTAGAGCACCAGAGATCGGGAGGTATGACTCAGGATATCAACATACCCACATGGAAGTGGGAAGAAGTGAATATGTATTTTATTATGGGTTTGCCTCGGACTTGTCGGCAGCATGATTCAATCTGGGTAGTAGTATACCAGATGACTAAGTCAGCACACTTCCTCCCAATTAAAACTACAGATTTCGTTGAGGACTATGTTAGGCTTTATATTCAAGAGTTGGTTAGACCTCATGGGGTGCCATTATCCATTATCTCAGACAGAGGTACCCAGTTCACTTTGCATTTTTGGAAGTCTTTTCAGAAGGGACTTGGTACCTAGGTTAAGCTCAGCACAACTTTTCACCCGTAGACATATGGACAAGCTGAGCGAACTATTCAGACCCTAGAAGATATGTTGAGAGTGTGCGTGATAGATTTCAAGGGCAGTTGGGATGATCATTTGCCTCTCATTGAGTTTTCTTACAACAACAACTACCACTCCAGTATTCAGATAGCCCTATTTGAGGCATTATATGGCAGGAGGTGTAGATCTCCTATCGGGTGGTTTGAAGTGGGTGAAGCTATGTTAATCGGGCCAGACTCGGTTCATGAAGCTATGCAGAAAGTACAACTCATCCGAGAAAGATTGAAAACAGCTCAGAGCCGTCATAAATGTTATGCTGATGTGAGGAGAAGAGAATTGGATTTTGTTGTGAATGATTGAGTTTATTTGAAAATTTCACACATGAAAAGGGTAATGAGATTTGGGAATAAAGGAAAGCTCAGTCCGAGATATGTGGGACCCTACAAAATTCTGAGGTGAATTGGTAAGGTAGCTTATGAGTTGGAATTACTTCAGAGTTGGCATCTGTGCACCTGGTTTTCCATTTGTCACTATTGAAGAAGTGCATCGGTGATCCAATATCAATTGTGCCATTGGACAGTGTGGGAGTGAAAGATAGTCTCTCATTGAGGAGGTCCCAGCCTAGATCTTGACCGTCAGGTTCGTAAGCTGAGGAAAAAGGAGGTAGCTTCGGTCAATGTCTTGTGTAGGAATCAGCAGGTTGAGGGAGCTACATGGGAGGCCGAAGCAGATATGATGGCTAGATACCCCCATTTGTTCCCTTTCGGCTCAATTTCAGTTTGAGGTATCAATTTTCTCCCCAAAACTGCTTTCAGTTCGTGTGTTCCAGTTTCTTTCATGTAAATGAATATGTGTATGATTAGTGAATTCAGTTCAGACTTGTGATTAAGTTCAGAGGTAATCATTATGTTAGTTTTCAGCTTTCATGATCAGTATTTGAATATAAAGATTGCCATTCTCTGCTTTCCTACGTGTTTTTCAACATTCAAGGACGAATGTTCCCAAGGGGGAGATATTGTAATGCCCCAGAAACTCAAAGACTAGACCCTGGACTTAAAATAGAGAAAACTATAAAATATGCACCAGGTCACAGAACGAGTCATTTTGTGACCTGTGGTGGTGACAACGAGTCGTTAAGTGACTCGTGGTGAAGACCTTGAACTTGATTGAAAATTTTGGAAAAGGGGGTGATTACGAGTCGTGGTCAACACCACCATGAGTCGTGGGGTGATCCATGGTCAGTGTTGGATTGGGAGATTGGAAAAGTCAGGTAGTGTACTCAACGGGTCCTCATCACGACTTGTTTGGGGCACCACGAGTCATGGTGTCTCCCTTGGTGACTCCGGGGAAAATTTTAGGTAGTGTACCTAACGAGTGGGTCACCACGAGTCGTCAGGTACACCACGACTCGTGGTGTACCCCATGGTGACTAGTATGAGATTTTTGGCAGTGCACTTAACGATTGTGACCACGAGTCATGGTCATTGGGCACGACCCATTAGGTCCCTCGTGGGGGCCTGGCAATCAGTTTTTCCTGTGAATTTCCTAAGTGTGTTTTAGTAATTCCCTAACCTACTAGACTCTAAACTACGTCATTTTATTCCATGGGAATGTAGAGGGGCTAAATGATTTTCCTCTCATTCCCACCGAGAGTTTCAGAGAAAAGTAGTGTAAGTTCTTCTCAAGAGCTGTCAAGCAAGGCCTAGGGTTCCTCACCAGTTACAGTCATTAAAGCTTCTTTCTCCGGGGAAATTCTAGCCAAGTATGTGGGAATTCAACAAGGGGATAGTTCTTCCCTTGTGTCCCCAAAATTTCTCCCTATTTCTTCCTATCAGTTCTAGCCCTGAAAAAACTATCGAATGTTAAGAAATTGTCAATCGTACTTCGTTTAATTCACATGGAATATTATTTTATGTTAATTATATATATTTTCCACCATCTTGTGACTGAAATGATGTTTGTTTTTATGAAGCGAAATTAAGCCCTAGTCCTTGAAAAAAATTTAGAATCTTGCAATAGTGATTAAATAGTGAAATTGCTTGATTCCTTAAGTGTTGAGGATTCCCATTTTGTTAGTTGATTATGAAAATTTAGTTAGATTGATGTGATCTCGGGCAAAATAGCATGCCCGAGTGATGCTTTATACCTTAATTTAGTCTTGTTTATCTAATTTATTTTATACATTTTCATGTAATTTTATATA
>JACEIK010003729.1:78640-100405 GCA_018107945.1 Datura stramonium | reverse complement strand
ACTAGAACTGACTGAAGTGTTAGGGTCTCGAAATTGGAATCTTTGACCCTAACCATCTGGTAGATGTACCCTTTAGAGATCATTTTCCTAGCCTTACGGTATGAAATAAAATGACCCTTAGGTCCCACACTAGGACTGGTTTATTAGGAAACTGGAATCTAACAACCCTGGTTCTGCAATCAATTGTGGCATAGAAAGAATGTAACCAGTTCATGCCAAGGATAATGTCAACGTCGACCATATCTAACTCTACAAAATCAACTGAGTTGATTTTATGCAACACTATGACCGGACTCCCTATACACCTAGCTAGCTCTAACTGACTCACCAAACGGAGTACAGACTAAAAATAGATCTGAGAGGATTTCTGGACTTATATCAAATTGGACAGCAATGTAAGGAATCACAAAGGAAAGTATGGCTCTTGGATCTAGTAAAGCATACACATCTATCTAAAAGAGATGTAACATACTAGTCAGTACATCAGGTGAGTTCTCCTGGTCCTGATGGGAGGATAAAGCATAGAAGTGGTTTTGGTGCTGACCGCCACCTATACTAGAAGTAGTACCCTATTGAGCTGGACGACTTGATAGAGCTTCCGATGTAGTGGACTGGGCCTTCCCCTGTCCTGCTGACGGGAAATCCCTCAACCTGTGACCCAGCTGGCCACAATCAAAACAACCCTCCCTTCCTAGACGGCACTCACCGAGATGGTTCTTAACACACTTGGGACAGGCTGGAAATGTATGGCTGTTGGATACCTGACTCTGATAGTGGGAGCCTAATGCTCTACCCCTTTGATCTTTGTAGGCCTACAAGAAGGACCACTGCCTGACGAGGATGCTGGAGGTATCTACTGCTGCTGGGGGAGACTACCACTACTTGACCTTTGCTGGGAGTACTCAAACTGCCCTATCTTAGACCGCTTACTCTCTCTCTCTCTCTCTCTCCTCCAATTTCTCTAGCTCGATCTCCTATGCATGAATAACGAACCTAGAGATGTAATTGATAATCATGGTAGTCCTACACTCCTTGACTACCAGGTCTGAAACACCATTCACGAACTTGAGCATGCAACCCCTTATCTCAACAACCATTTTCGAAAAATACCTTCACAATTCGGTGAACTTTATGGCATATTCTTGCATTATCATGTCATTATACCTCAAGTTTACAAACTCAACAGCCTTTGCTTCCTTCATCTCCTCAAGAAAAATATCTATCCAAGAATGCGGTTACAAACTCGTCCCACTTCACCAGGCTTGCACCAACTCATCTCCCCTCCTTCCACTACTTATACTAAATTTCGGCCACCCACTTCAACTGATAAGTAGCCAAATCTGCACTCTCTACCGAAGTAACACCCATGATTTTGGTGATCTTTTGAACCTCATCAATGAATTCCCGCGGGTCCTTATCTACTTTAGACTCTAGAAATGCTGGAAGGTTCATTCGAGTAATATCTCGAACTCTGGCAGCAACTATGGACCCATTGGCATTGGCAGGTACGACGACCTACTGGTTGACTTGACTGGTCACCGCTTGAGCCAGCATATGTATGGCAGCAGCAGGGGACACCAGGTCATCCTAAGGAGCTGCTGGAGCTAGTGGGACTTGTCGGTTAGCATCGCCGGCCCTTCTTCCATTTCCCCTTCTGGGAGCCATCATCAACTGAAAAGGATAGAGCACGAGTTAAGAGGATGCCTTAGAGGCTAAAACTCTACGCACGATAAGAATCATGCATAAAGTGAATTTTCCTAAAAACACCTCATAGCCTCCTCCTCATAAGTGTGGCGCGCTTCACACCTATGAAAAGGACTCTAGTTGACGTGGCTTTCATACATCCTAGGACACTCTAAACCTGAGGCTCTGATATCAAGTTTATCACGACCTGAGTTCACACCCTGGATGCAACACGATACTTAGGATCACAAGTGACCCAAGAAAACCCATGGTAAAGAATACTTCTATTAAGACTAATCTTCTAAAAATAAGATTAAGCGGAAGCTGACTAAATAAATAAGAAAATACTAATTTATAACAAAAACTGAACAAACACTTAAACTCAAGCTTAAATTAACATGTACTATCTGAAAGCCTTCTAAAAAGAACTGATGAGTTGCTGGGACAAGCCCCCAGTTAATTTTAATATCTTAAACTAAACTAGAAATAACAAATGAAAATGGAAACTCTGGCCCTCGGCAAATGAGGACTCACCACTGAAGTTATTGGGGAATTGCCGAGAGGAAACTAGCGGTGCTGAGGCTGGATACCTGAGCCTATATTATAAAATGATATAGCACATGGAAATATTCTATCAGTACTTTGAATGTACTGAGTATGTCAGATGTAACTAAAACATGCATATATTGAATACTAGTAAGCTGAACTATAATACTGCAAAAATAGACTGAAATATAAAAGTCTGGACTGAACTAAGAACCCTGACTGTACTAGATTGTGGGAGAGCCTATAACCGACATATAACCACGTGAGCTACATGTGGATTTTGATGTATACACCCCATCGAAGAGAGCCCACCATACCTTGCTAGGGTACATTGGTTGAGCTGTGTGATCACTATCTAGGGCCCATTTGGGCTAATGACCTACAGTGGCACATAGTTCTTAGAATTTGGGTGCGCTGAACCCTGGCCTATTCGGTGCTAATTACTACTCCCATTGAAACCTATTTATACACAAATTGGCTGATATCTCGAGTCTGATGTCCCAGGACTAAGTCAGAACTACTTATCTGAAGTGCTCTGAGAGTCTAAGGGCCTAAAAAAACTATGTTCTAACACTTGTCAGAGCTGCTTTATCTGAAAGTGTTGTGACAGTCTGAAGAATGTCAATCATGCTTGTAAACTGATACTATTGAACATACAAGTACAAACAATATTACTGAAACTAAACATACAAGAGCATTGACCTTCTATTTATACATCTATGCTAGCATTCATAATTTAAGTGAAAATATCAGGTTAATACAACATATATATCGGAGTTCTAAATCATGCCAATTATATTCAAAATCATGCTAACAATAGGGCTAGAATTGAATATGTAACAAAATGAGTCAAATCATGAATTTCACACGATATAAATTGAGGAAGTGAGAGAACAAATAAAATGCAACGAAACTCAATATCCATCTAAAACCCTAACACATGATTTCTATAGGGCTTAAAATGGTGAAGGACTCTAGGAATACAAGGGCACAGTGGTGTCACGACCCGAACGTAGACCCGAATCGTAATAGGGGATAAAAGACCCCGAGAGGCCCCAAGTCGACCCATGGCATAAGCATACATCTATCTTCATTCTCTTTAAGAGGAAAACTGAACATAAGGCATAGTGGAAACTTAAATATATCATAACATAACATAACATAGGGAGTCACTAGACATACACGCAAGCTGAGTGCTACATACTGTCTGAAAGCCTCTACTACATATAATGGGTTGATGGGACAACACTCTCAACTAACCCGGCCAAGTACTGAAACATAAATAACATAAATGTCTATCAAACAGCCCTCGGAACATGAGGACTCACTAATAAGCTGAAGGTGAAATCTGAGATGATCTATAAATGAGGATGAACTTGAGAGTCGGGTCCTGTATAATGAAAAGATACAACATAGAAAGTATGCGGTCAGTACGTGGAATGTACCGAGTATACAAGGTAAGTAAAACGGACATTTAAAATACATTAATACTCATAAAACATCATGAGAGTAGGATGTCATGCTCATATCATAAATGTCATGAAATAACGTAAGGATCAAGGTTTTCAAATCATTCACAAATCATTCATTTTCATAATCATAAGAGAAACTTTATCAAATCATCACTTGAGCCATTATCATGAACATAACAGTGCATAAAAACATGTGGAATAGTGGGAGGACTCGTCATAACTGACACCATCATGGTAGAGCCTTTCATAATGCCGCAACTATCTCACTCAAGTGGGCAGAGTTGCCCTTGGCTTTCCAGACGAGGGACATGTATTATGTGATATCATGAGAAGAGGGGATCATTATCATTTTATTGTATCATTATTATTGTAACATTATATACCCACGGTGGCACGTGGCTATGATACACCGACGTAGTCCTTTGAACGCCAGTCATTTCTGCTAGACACGCTCCCAAAAATATGAATATAGGCTCATACATAAATCAATAATATCATTCATGTAGATTTATGGCTAAAATAAACATTGATCATTCCTTGATCCCCATTAAACATGACTAGACAAGAATCAAAGGCCCTTTAGTCGGCCAACATCCTAAATCGATAAATCATGAGAATCATTTCATAAACCGTAAATCACTCATCATCACATGGGCATTGCCCAATACTTTACCATGCTTTACAATATTCAATTCATTTGAAAACATGCTTATAAACATGGGTAACTTGAAAATGTAGTTTTCATCATCAATAGTTCATAAATCATAAGGCCCATGCATACTTGAAATCATGCACATAACTTGTAAATCATCAAATCATGTGGGGCATTTGAATAAACCCGTATTACAAATCATAGATCATGTTGGATTTGTAAATATCAACAATTGAAGTATAGATCATAAATCAGTTCATCATAGATCATGCATAAGTAGGCTAAATTGAGTAGAGATTGAAATCAATAAATTTATAATTGAAAATAGTTGTAAAATCTGATCAAAATTCATAAAATATGATGTAAATCATAGATCATAAAATCCCATTAACAAATCGTTAGATTTTCAAAAAAATTAAAGTAAAATCCCATGAGATTTTTGGTAGAATTTCATATACTAATAGAGGATGCGCATGGGTGTAAATGGAAAACAACCATTCGTAACCCTACATACCTGGGTAAGATCAGATTCTAGAGTTCTTGAATGCCCAAGGATGAATTGATAGGGAAGAGCTTGAATCTATGCTTGATCTCTCTAGAATTCTCTTAGTTTTGCGTGCATGGGAATGAATAGATTAGGGGGACTTAGCCTATCTTAACATACTTAGAAAAATACATAAAACGACGTAGTTTAGGGTCTTAGAACATAGAAATGTTGAAAATACCCTTAATGAAACTTCCCTAAAAAATTGTATAGGTCAATCCAACGGGCGTACCAACAAGTCGTTGGAAGCTACCACGACTCGTGGTATGACCCATCATCTACACTGCCCAGGTCTTGCTTCTGGATTCAGAAAATGGCTCGACAGGACGAGTCGTTGTTCTGTCAAATGGGTTGTTGTATCAATCATTGGTAGCCCCTCTAAATATTCTAAACTTCCTCACAACGAGTCTCACCACAACTCGTTGTTTCCTCCAACGGGTCATGGAGCCCCTCCGTTAAGTCTACTGGAAATTTATGTTCCCCTACCATGAATCAAGACAACGGATCGTTGTTACTCATGACGGGTTGCTAGATGTCCCATTACTTCCCAGATGCTAAAGTCCATCTCTCACCACGGCTACAAATGACGACTAATTGTTTTCCACAATGAGTAGTTACATGGGTCGTTGCTTCCATTGGCCCCAGTCCAGATACTTTCCACGACTTATCCCAACGGGAGTTTGGTTGTACCAATGATCCGTTGGGTCACCCGTTCTATAATATTTTTCCTAGTTTCAGCAGTTTTCAACTTTTAACTCCCGGGTCTACTCTTAGGCACTTCCAGGGTATTACAATATCCCCCCTTGGGAACATTCTTCCTCGAATGTAGGAAACAAGCAGAAAACAGAAACATGCAATTATCATAATCAAATACTGACCATTTAAACCGAAAACTAACGAAATGACTACCTCCGATTCATATCACATAGCTGAATTGTTCTCATGTTTCACATACACATCCTTACACCTAAAATAATCTTGAACACATGAACTGAACATGAAAACTAAATGGAGTCATAGGGAAAAATTGATACCTCAAGTCGGAACTGAGCTGGTAGAGATTAAATGTGGGTATCTGGCCATCATATCCGCTTCGACCTCCCACGTAGATCTTTCAACATGCTGATTCCTCTATAAGACTTTAACTGAAGCTACTCCCTTGTTATTTAGCCTTTGAACTTGTCGATCCAATTTCCATCAGCACCTCCTCATAGCTGAGGCTATCTTTCACACCAACACTATCCACCGAGACTACTAGAGCTAGATCTCCCAAACATTTCTTCAAAAGCGATACATAAAACAAAGGATGCACGAAAGATAACTCTGAGGGAAACACCAACTCATACGCTACCTTACCAAATCTTCTCATAATTCGATAGGGACCAACACAAAGGGGATTGAGTTTTCCTTTCTTCCCAAATCGCATTACTCCCTTCATGGGAGATACCTTCAGAGATACCTAATCGTCCACCTCAAACTCCAACCCTCTCCTCCTCACATCAGCATATGACTTTTGATGACTCTGAGCGGTTTTCAGCCTGTGCCTTATTAACTGAACCTTTACCATAGCCTCATGAACCTAGTCTGGACCTATCATAGCTGCCTCACCAACCTCAAACCATCCGATGGGCAATATACATCTCTGCCCATAGAGAGCCTCGAATGATGCCATTTGTATACTGTGTGATTTCTTCTACAAATTCTTGTAAGTTCATAATTATGCTTTCTATTACAAGTGTTGATTATAATTCTTCAAGCATGCCTAGCTAAAAACCATAACTAGGGTTGTGGGAACCATGAGGAATTAACAAACGTAGGAAAAATACTTAGTGATTCTTGAATGGGATTTATGCATGTATTGTTCTTCCCTTCATTTTAATTGCTTCGTAACGGTCGCGAAAATTAGGAATCGCCTTATTCCTACTCATTGGACCAAGGGGGTAATAAATTGGAAAAGGGATTGACAATGGAGATTTGAGGCTATCAACCCTCATCTAATAGCTTGACCTTGTTCGGGAATAGCTAATCCGATATCTAAGGTAAGGGTAAGTCAAGTGAACACCTGCATACAGATCAAGTTGCGTGGTGATAATAATCTAATTAGAGGACCAACCATTTAAGTGAAGTTAACTTACTGATATTGCATGTTAAACACCAGAATAGATCATTAGTATAATTAAGCCTGCATAGTGATGAAACCGTAGGGAACACAATCCTAGTTACTTCACTGATTAAATAAAATCAATTTTAACCAAGAATCTACTCACTATTGCATACTTTTTTTACAGTATTTCTTGTTACAAACCTCTCCCATAGGAAATAAATATATTAATAGTAATAATAAACGCATTAATCATGGTCCTAACCATATTCTTCATGGGATTCTACCCCAATCCTTATTAGGTTTTATATTTGAACATCAACCTCTTTATATCTCATTTAGAGGAGTAATTTGGGCGACGTCAAATTTTGGTGTCGTTGCCGGGCAATACGGCTTAGGCTTTAGTTAATTGTGTTTGCTTTGTTATTGGTCCTTATTTTCATTTTATTTTTCTTTGTTGTTTTTTTTACTTTAAGGTCTCGGGTTCGTGTATGCCCAATACCTGGAGCTAAGGAAAACCCTGGTTCCAATTGATCACGAATTCGAGCGAACTTTAAAAATATAAGGAAAATGGCCAACGTCCATAGGCAAGAGACAGTGGAAGAACAAATAGCCCGAATGTTGGCTGAAGAACAGGAATGAAAGGCTTCTAGGCTTGCTAAAGAGCAATGCCAAGTTGCTTATGCTGAGCGAGTTAGAAATATTAGAGGTCTAGACCAGCAGAGGCACCAGTGCTGATATTGATGAAGCCGGTGCAACTGGTGCTATTGTTCCTCTCCTTTTTCCTATTGGGGAAAAGTGTGATATTACTAGCGCAGTGATGCAATTTCTCAATATGAAAGGGATATTCGCTAGTCGTTCTACTGACGATGCACATACTCACTTGGCTAATTTTATGGGTATTTGCAACGCATACAAACAAAAAGGGGTAAATCAGAATGCAATTCATCTGAGGTTATTTCCCTTCTCATTGGGGTGTGAGGCAATGCTCTGGTTGGCTGAGTTGGAAAATGATTCTATTACTACTTGGAGGGAACTCAAAAAGGCTGAAGAGATTCTTTCCACCTTCTAGACAATTGCAGTTGAAGGATGAGATATAAAATTTTAGTCAGTTGAACCCTGAGGCACTCTATGAGACTTGGTTGCAGTTTAACAAAAGCTGAAACAAGTGCCCAATCATAGAATCCCAAATGATACACTATTGGAGAATTTTTACAGGTCTCTCAATGATAATACGAAGGCAGTGGATGATACTGTCTCGGGTGGAACATTCATGAGTCAAAGCTATGTTGAAGCTACTGAGGTACTTGACAGGATCACTAAAATCAATCGCGCATGGCATACAAGAGAGGCAGAGATTCCTACCGGTACTTATGTGATAGGTATGTCTGCGAAGTAGAAGAGGAAACATGAAGAGAGAAATCATGATATTACTAAGATTAAAACCATGATGGGGCTACTTGCCAAGCATATTATGGGAGTCGGGACAGAAAAGGTAAATGCAGCTGGTTCTTAAGGCAAAGCCTAAAGGAATGATGGTGGAAAGTCAGAGTCTGAGAAAGAAGCAAATTATTTGAATGATCAAGGGGCGGGTTTCCGGACTAATGCGCAAGGGTCTAACTAAGACTTTTGGCACCAAATTCAAAGGAACCAAGGTCAGAGCTATTACAGGGACAACAATTACTATCAGGTCTAGTACAGTGATAAGAGTAGAGGCAGAGACAATGGTGATTGGAAAAAGCGTGATGGGTACAAGAATGATAGAAGTGGGTTATATGTTTCCCCTAGAAACCGAGAGGTAGAATCTAGTAGTCCTAGGGTGGAGGATATGTTATCTAAAGTATTGAAGCAGATGGAGGCTACTGATGGCTAATTTAAGGATCTGATAACGTCCAAATCCACTCCTCGTGAAGAGAGAGTGTAAATGGTCATTGGAAAACCAAATATACCCGACGGGTTTCAGGGTAAAATTCCACAAGCCAAAATTTATAAACTAACTCAAACTAGAATGCATCATTGTTCAACATTTGGAAAGTAATAATGGGGAAAAAGAGAATACAATATTAAATTCTAATTTAGAACTAAGTGAAGGGAATTTCGAGTGTTGCAATCATAAGTGAGATGGCTAGGGGTGTGTTGTTGATGGGCTAACAACTAGAATGGTATTTATTCATTGCCTTAGATTCAAATTTAGCATAGATAGTAGTGGATAAATTACATTCTCTCATTTTTTAACCACAAAAATGTTTATGCCTTTGGTTTTCTCAAACCCCAAGGCCAAACTCAAATTATCAACGACAAAAAGAACTTGAGGAAGGATCAAGCTATCTCTAGCCTTGAACCTTTAATGGAGTGAAAATGTGGGTTTTGACTATCTCTAGCTCAATCCCACATACCAACACTTCAAATCCTCTCTATTATCTTTTCACCCAATTCTCACATTTCTCTCTCCAGAAAAAGAAAGAAAGTAAACAAAATTCATGTCGAAATCCTATACAAAAAAGGAGTCCATGACCCCCCCTTTAGAGCGTATAAGGGGAGGTCAAATTCCAAACCTTTTCTCTCGAGTATACCCATTACCAAAAAATATACGTTACTTTGGGACACAACCATAAATTTTTACAATTAAAACTTAGAGAAAACAATAGATCTATACTTGCAATAAGAATTCAAGAGCAATTAATCAATACCCATTCAAGTTTACAAACCCACCATGCACACACCCCTAGCTAGCAAATTAGCTACTTATATCTAGAGAGAGAAAGAGAAAATATTAAGAGGAATTCCCTCAAAATTCATCATGTTTTTTCACAAATTTGCTTCACAAGGTCTTATAAAAATGGTGGAATTCCCCCAAAATGGGTTAAAGAAAAAGAAGAAGAAAAGTCAATTCTATCACTATAATTCTATGGTGTTTTTCTTCTCTCTAGAATTCAATTTGTTATAGAGTGTGGTGTACAATGAGGGTCATAAATGTCTGTACTTTCTTGTGTATAACTTTCCCCTATAACCCTTGGAGGCTTCTAGGATCTTTGGGACCCTTTCTGGATATTTTTTTCTTTCCATCAGCGAAATGGGTCACTTGCCCTTCGAACTGTGTTTAGCGGGTGCCAACCTGCGAAGCACCGACGAATAGCCGGTGCAAACAGTCCCACTTGCATTTGGCAAGTCAGGATTCGCATTTCGCCGGTTAAAATCATGTCTTCAGAAGATCTTTTTGAGTTCAAATCTTTCATTATTTTTGTCTCCTTCATATGCCTACATAGAGAAGAAAAAAGGCATAAAACCTTCCTAAATAAGTTGAAAATCAAGCAAAAGGTCATACTTAAAAGTCGAATCGTTGGTAAATTACCAACTCATCAAACCACTAAACATGAACCATTTCTTGTCCTCAAGCAAGCCATTCTCTATCAAAAAGAATTTACTTAAGCTTGTAGAATCATAGGAGTTGCACACAAACCATTAAGACTCAAGATAACCCAAGAATCACAAACCCAACTCAAGAAGAAGAAAGGATTCAAAATATGTTGCACAAGCTTTAATAGGTGACCACAATTATTAAGCATATCTTCCATGCATTCATTTCATTCAAACAAGGGGCATAGTTCATTTGCAAAACAAGCTCAAGGAGCATCTAGTTTCATTGTCAATTCACATTCAAAGTTTGCCTTAAAGTTCGTTACACACTTTTCTCATTCACACCACTCACTTGAAAATACTTTTAAGCATGTACCCCAAGGAAGTGATGCCACTCACAAAAAGAGAGGATTCCATACATTTTTAAGCATATCGTACATAGGGATTATATGATAAGGCAAATACGCTCACTCTCACAAAGAAATTCAAGTGCATACAAATTGATCAATAGGCTTGCCCTTCGTGTAATTCGCTACTAATGTAGAGTTGCTACACTCAAAATCACTTGCGGGTTATTATGAAGGTTAGGGATAAGGGTAGGACAAATGTTTATCTCTAGTGACTAGAACCTCCCTAATGCTTTTTTGTAAACACTTTTGAAATCCCATCACACTATTGAGATCACTCTACCTTATCTCACCTTGTTCCTCATATTCATTGTTTTGTTTAGAAAGAGTCACCTTTATAACACCTTTGGACTCCATATTTAGCCTCATCTAAGCAAGAGGTAGCACATTTCAACTATTTTGTCTCTTTTAATGATTTGAGGATTTTTTTTCAACCAACCATTTCATTCATTTCATCACAATTTGGTGTTATCTCACATTGAAGCTTTTATATTTCTCACGTTTCTTGCAAACCCCCAAACTTATACTTTTATCTCATTTCAATTCATTTCCCTATCTCTCCCTATCTCTTGGGCTTTAATCCCTTTTTATCTTTTTTTCATCACTAACAACTAGGGAGGATGAGTGCCAAAGAAGAAGATTAAAAAGGGTCATTAGGCTTGTAATGTGGTTTCCAAGAAAGGGTCCAAGGCTCAAACATTGGCTATCAAAGATTGATGTTCAAGGAGGTCATTTTTGATGAAGTGACTATCAAAAGAAATCTTAAGATCATGTTCTAAGTGCAACATCATCTAAAATTTTGCTTTGAATCACACTTAGAGAAAGTTCTAGACAATCATGCATACACAAGAATTAAGCCAAAGGACTCACCATACAAGGCATCACAATCCAAGGAGTTTACACACTTTCTAAATCACATTAGTATGACTTTAGACAAGCTAGTTTACGAATCAAAAATCCAAGGAAGGAATTATAACCCATGACAAGAGGGTGATTCTTTTCAAATTTAAGTTCCCCCCTTTTCTTTTCAAAACTCATGTGTAATGCCAAGAAAGAAACTTTGGTGGTACCTCTTCAAACAAGTGCCCAAAAGACTCGACAAGACTCTAGACTTAATATTTTCCCATAAAAAAGTTGCCTTTCAATCCATCATTGGGAAATTCCACCCGGTTAAACACAAAAATAAGATAAACAAAAAAAGATGCTCCTCGGAAAAGAACCGTAGTATAAAGAAAACTCTGGGAGTTTATTCAATGACTACTACTATAAAGGCGATGCTAACTAATAAGTAATGATAATTTACCCTTAAGAATGAAGTCACCCAATCTATCATAGAGCCATATCGTGTATCACTAACAAGTGGGTTACTCAGAATTCATCCCCCAACAAAATAATAAAACAAATAAAAACAAAGTTAAGGCATTGTCTTTGATGCACAAAGTTTGAACAAAATAAGGGAGGAATGGGTGAAAGAACTCCCTGGTATAATGGAGGAATCTGTATTGGAACTGTGTGCAATGTAGTTGAACCTGTGTTTCATAGGTTTCCACTTGCATTTCACAGGTGAAGCACAGAGCTACTTCTTCTAAACCTTCTCCTTCCAAGTATTCTGCACATAAACGACTCCAGACCTGCACTTCGCGCCTTTGGACCTGCATTTCGCAGTTCCATTGCTGAGTTCTCAATTTTTCTCTTTCCACTTTTTGCCACATTCCACACCTGTTCCACCCCTTGCACAATCAAAGACAACACAAACATAAGTTAAAAAGAAACAAAGGAAAAAGAAATATGGTTTGCCTCCCAAAAAGTGCCTTAGTTAATGTCGCGTCTCGATGGCTTCAATTTTCACCACTTTTCTCTCCACTTTAAGATTTTGAATTGCATCCCTAGTTTCTTTTTCATTCTTTTACTTCACTTGAGGGTGGTGATATAAGAATCAAGGTGCCAAGCAATGGATGTTGCCTCTTGTATTTCTTGGCCCTTAAAGGAGGGACGTGCTTTGGCTTTGTTGGAATGGAATACTTTAAGATGTAGCCACCTTGATCTTCTTCTTCAACTTCCTCCATTGACATGGTCACCTCAATTTTCATATTGTCAACCAAGTTCAATGTTGAAAAATGATAGGAGGGCAGTTTAAGTTGCTCCATTCTCAAGCATGTTTCTTTCTTGATATCCTCCCCCTTAAGTTATTTGGAGTCCTCATAAATGGTTTGATGGACTTCTAGTTGGAGCTCTAGTATCATGTCTTTACTTATGGCATCTTGCATCATAGTTGGTTTGGTTGGTTGGAAAATTGCCTTAACCTCTTCAAAATGCATCTTGACTCATTCTTTATCATCATGTTGAGCTTCCTCCCTCAATTCATGCTGAGTTAGGTCCCATTGTTCACTCCTCCTTGTTATGCTTCTCAATATTTCCTCGGCTTCTTCTTTAGAGAGCTATAGCTTTCTTCTTGAGGAGATAATTCGCTAGGCCTTAAGGAGCTGATATCCTTTTCTGCATTAGACTCCTGCTCTAAAAATACTTGGAGCATGGATTCCATGCCCCCACATGTATTGTTTCCTCTCTCATATGCCATGGTTTCATTCCTATCAAGCTTAAGAGCATAACTTCTATCATAGTCACTATATCGAGAAGTGAAACCATTGGAAAAATCACCCTAATGTCTACCATGACCACCACATAAAGTATATCTATGTCCATTGTAGGAGAAAAAAGGTGCATGCGTCTCTCTTCTATGGCATATTTTCAATCTTGCCAAAAGTGTAGTCCTCCATAATAGGGACACGAGTCATCACAATAAGGGTTGTAACTACCAAACCTTCTTTCATTCCACGATGCCATAATAAAAATAAAAATTTAACAAAAATAACAACAAAACAAGATGTAAAACAAAAATGCAAAACAAATTTGAATCAATAAATAACTAATGGCTATCAAAACTCAATTCCCCGACAATGGCATCATTTTTTATAACGTCCAAATTCACTCCTCGTGAAGAGAGCGTGTAAACGGTCGTTGGCAAAATAAATATACCCAACTGGTGTCGGGGTCAAATCCCACAAGGAATTGAGTCGATAGTCCAAAGGTTATAAACTAACTCAAACTAGAATGCATCATTGTTCAACATTTGAAAAGTAATAATAGGGAAAAGAGAAAACAATACTAAATTCTAATTTAGAACTAAGTGAGGGGAATTTTGAATGTTGCAATCACAAGTGAGATGGCTAGGGGTGTGCTATTGTTGGGCTAACAACTAGAATCGGATTTACTTCATTACCTTAGGTTCAAATTTAGCATAAATAGCAGTGGATAAATCACATTCTCTCATTTTTCAACCACAAGAATATTTATGCCTCGAGTTTTCTCAAACCCCAAAGCCAAATTCAAATTATCAACCACATAAAAAACATGAGGAAGGATCAAGCTATCTCTAGCCTTTAACCTTTAATGGAGTGAAAATGTGGGTTTTGACACTCTAGCTCAACCCCACACACCAACACTCCAAATCCTCTCTATTATCTTCTTACCCAATTCTCACCTTTCTCTCTCAAGCAAAAGCAAGAAAACAAACAAAAATCATGTTTTCAACCATCAATATTTACAATTAAAACTTATATAAAATAATATATCTATACTTTCAATAAGAATCCAAGCGCAATTAATCAATACCGATTCAAGTTTACAAACCCACCATGCGCACAACCTTAGCTAGCAAATTAGTTACTCATATCTAGAGAGAAAGAGATAATACCAAGAGGAATTCCCTAAAAATTCATCATGTTGCTTCACAAATTTGCTTCACAAATTTGCTTCACAAGGTCTTACAACAATAGTGGAATTCCCCCAAAATGGGTTAAAGAAAAAAAAGAAGAAAAATCAATTCTATCACTACAATTCTATGGTGTTTTTATTCTCTCTAGAATTGAATGTGTTGTAGTATGTGGTGTACAATGAGGATCATAAATATATGTATTGTCTTGAGTATAACTTTCCTCGATTTCCCTTGGAGGCTTCTAGGAGCTTTGGGACCCTTTATGGATGTTTTTCCCTTCCATCAGTGAAATAGGTCACTAAGAAGAGGACCGTGAGCTTTGAGCCTATGGATAATTTGCACCATTATAGTGCAATAGCATCTCGGTCTATTGTGCAGAAAAAGGAAGACCCCAGAGCGTTCACCATACCATGCACTATTGGAGCTTTCATTTTTTCTAAGGCTCTATGTGATCTGGGGGCTAGTAGTAATCTTATGCCACTAGCAATGTTCAGATAGTTATGTTTGGGAGGTCCCAAGATGACTACAATACGGCTTCTGATGGCTAATCGTATGGTGAAAAATATAATGGGGATTTTTTATGATGTTCTAGTGAAGGTTGAGTCCTTTATATTTCCGTCCGATTTTGTTATTCTTGACTGTGAGGTGGACTTTGAGGTCCCCATTATCCTGGGGCTGCCATTCCTTGCCACCGGTCGTGCTCTTGTGGACATGGAGACTGGACAACTGAAGTTTCGATTGAATAATGAAAAAGTGACTTTTAATGTGTGTCGGTCTATGAAGCATCCAAATGATATGCTGGTGGTCTAAGTGATTGATATTATGGAGGTTGAGCTTCCAATGATGCCTATTAAGGAGAGGTTGAGTATTGAGGACTTAGCAGTGGTGTTGATGAATGTAGATGCTAATGAGATAAATGGGGGTGATGAGATAGTCAATGCACTTTCCAGTATGGGTTCGTACACTTATGCTTCGAAAAAGATTGATCTTGATTTTAATAATCATGTAACTCCATCGACCAAGCCATCTATTGAGGAGACTCCAGTCTTGGAGCTCAAGGTGCTCCTATCTCATTTAGGATATGTATTTTTGGGAGCTGGAAACACATTACTGGTCATTGTAGCAGTGGACTTGGTTGAATGACAAGTGGAAGCTTTGGTCTCCATTCTGAAGAGGTAGAAGAAGGCCTTTGGATGGTCCACAACAAATATTATTGGGATCCCACCAGGTATTTGCACACATAAGATCTAGCTTGAGCTAGACTGAATTCAGAGTATTGAGCATCAACTTAAGTTGAATCCACCTATACAAGAGGTGGACAAGAAGGAGATTATTAAGTAGTTGGATGGAGGTATGGTTTACCCTATTGCAGACAGCAATTGGGTGAGCCCAGTCCGGTGTGTGCCAAAGAAGTGTGGAATTATGGTGGTTCCATATGCTAATAATGAGCTCATTCCACTTAGGCAAGTACGAGTTGGAGAGTATGCATGGATTATCGGTAGCTAAACCATCGGACGTAGAAAGATCACTTTCCGATGCCACTCATAGATAAGATGCTAGACTGACTTGCAGACAGGGGGTGGTATTGTATTCTTGATGGTTACTCGGGGTACAATCAGATCTCCATAGCCCCCGAAGACCAAGAGAAAACCACCTTCACCTTCCCCTATAGGACTTTTTCTTTCAAGAGGATGTCTTTCAGGTTATGTAATGCACCATCCATTTTTAAGTGTTGTACGATATCTATATTCTCTAACATGGTGGAGGACACTATCGATGTTTTTATGGATGATTTTTCGATGGTGGGTGACTCGTTTGATGATTTCTTCGCTTATTTGAGCAAGGTGTTGTCAAGGTATGAAGAGACTAACTTGGTGCTTAATTGGGAAAAGTGTCATTTCATGGTCAAGGAAGGTAGAGTGCTCGGCCATAGGATTTCGGGTAAGGGCATTGCGGTGGATAGAGTAAAGATTGATATAATAGCTAGCTTACCACCTCCGATTTCTGTAAAAGATGTTCGAAGCTTTTTGGGTCATGCGGGGTTCTATTAGAGATTCATCAAGGACTTCTCAAAGATTGCACTTCCCTTATGCAAGATACTTGAGAAAGAGGTGAAGTTTGTATTTGATGATGCATGCTTGAAGGCTTTTGAGTGCTTAAAAGAGAAACTAACTACTGCTCTAATCATAGTTTCACTTGACTGGTCCTTATCATTTGAGGTGATGTGCGATGCTAGCAGAGTGGCCCTAGGTGCTGTTTTGGGGCAAAGGCGCAAGAAGATTTTTGCGCTTAATGCAGCTAAAAAAAATTACACTCTGACTGAGCAAGAGTTGTTGGCTGTGGTATTTGAATTTGAGAAGTTTTGGGCTTACTTACTTGGAACTAAAGTGATAGTTCATACAAACCACACAGCTCTGCGATATTTGATGGCAAAGAAATATTCCAAACCATGGTTGATCAGATGGGTACTATTGCTGCAAGAGTTTGAGTTTGAGGTAAAAGACCAAAGGAGGACCAAAAATCAGTTGGCAGATCACTTTTCGAGATTGGAGGCATATGCAACACTCAGAAAGCTTGATATAGCTGACACATTCCCAACAAGTAGGTTTTGGATACTTTACAGGATTTCATTCCATTGTTTGTGGACTTTGCTAATTATCTGGTGAGTGATGTGGTGTCGGAAGATTTATCCTTTCACTAGAGAAAGAAATTCATGTCTAATGTGCGGAAGTTTTTTTAGGATGAGCCTTACTTATTCCGCATTTGTGCTAATGGGGTAATCCGGAGATGTGTCTCGAGGCTGAGATGTTGAGCATATTAGAGGCTTGCCACTCATCTCCTGTTGAGGGTCATCACAGCGGGATCCGCACAGCCCACAAAATTCTGCAATGTGGATACTATTGGCCAACTATTCACTAAGATGCACATGATTTCACAAAGGCATGAAATTCATGTCAAAGGAAAGAAGGCATATCACGAAGGCATGAGCTCCCTCTTACTCCCATCCATGTCATTAAGCTATTCGATATGTGGGACATTGACTTCATGGGCCCATTTGTGAGCTCGAATAGGATAAAATACATATTTCTAGTTGTGGACAATGTATCTAAGTGGGTAGAGGCAGTTGCGTTTCCTAATAATGAAGATAAGAGTGTCCCAGCGTTCTTGAAGCAGAACATTTTCTCCATATTTGGGACTCCTAGAGAATCATCAATGATAGGGGTTCGCACTTTTGCAACTGGTTGTTTCGAACTTTGCTTGAAAAATATAGGGTGAAGTATAGGGTGGCAACACCTTACCACTCACAATCTAGTAGGAAAATTGAGGTCTCCAACCGGGAGATAAAGACCATCCTAGAGAAGAATGTGAATGCTAATAGAATGGATTGGTCTAAGAAGTTAGATGATTCCTTATGGGCATACCAGACTGCCTTCAATACCCCTATATGTATGTCTTGTTATCAGCTTGTGTATGGGAAAGCATGTATCGAGCTTGAGCATAAAGCCATGTGGGTGCTTAAAAAGCTGAATCTGAATTGGGGTAATGCGGTGAACTTGAGGCTTGATCAGTTGAACATGTAAGATGAATTTTGTTTGAATGCCTCTAAAAGGTCAGAAATTTACAAAGAGAGGATAAAGATACAACATAACTAGAAAATTGAGTTGAGGGAGTTCAGCCCTGGGGATCTGGTTTTGCTGTTCAATTCAAGGCTTCGCTTGTTTCCTAGCAAGATGAAGTCTAAGATATTGGGGCCATTCTGAATGGTGCAAGTGTTTCCACATGGTGCAATTGAGATGGAGAATCATGAAGGAAAAAGGTTCAAGGTGAACAACCAACGAGTAAAAGCATATTTGAGGACAATCAAAGAAATCAAATTGGTCGACCTTTGGGCTCTGGATGAAGTCTGAGTAACCCGAGGACTTGCATCATGCCACGACATTAAATAAGGTGCTACTTGGGAGGCGACCTATGGAGGTATCTTGGTGAAGTCTGAGTAACAAGGATACCCGCATCGTGCCGCGACATTAAATTAATCACCGCTTGGGAGGCAACCCAAGATGTAATTGTAAAAAATAAAATAGTGTTCATGTGTGCTGAAATGTGCAAGCTTAACATGAGAAAATTTAGGAAATTCAACATAGACCTAAACTACGAGTCATAGAACGAACCGCGCCATCTTAGTACGGCTAGTAGTTCGAGTCGTCGTTTCTCACTTAGAGGATGCAAATTTTAGAAGTGATCCAATGGTCGGTCATAATGAACTATTCTTTAATACGACAGGCCATTTGATCGCCCATTCTGATCACTTCCCACAGAATCCAAAAACAGTCAGTCAGACCTACGGACGCATAGTACGAGCTGTTGAAAGAACATATGGTCCATTGTCTATGCTTGTAGGTTTCCAGGTAAGTTTTAATATTCTGAAACCACGGGAACATGGGACGGGTCATTGTTCAGTCATACGACCCATTGGACAAGTCGTGGTCAACACTTAAAATGTTTAACAACAGTATGACCCAATCTGGCTCGCCCGACCCATCCCTTTTTGAATATCTTGACATAGGAGTTTGATTAATTTTGAACTGCACAGGTGTAGGTGAGGACAGGCTTTACGAACCAATCAACGACCCGTTGTTTCTCACAGTGGCTCATTGATTGGGTCATTAAGACTGCCTAGTGATCCAGATTCTAGACTTTATCAATGACTCGTTCAACGGACCGTTGTTTCAAATAATGGATCATTGAACGTAGTCATTGTAAGAAGTACTACAACCCGTAACCATGTACTCCCATTGAATGGACCATTTAATGGAACCTTGTATCTCCCAACGGACTGTTGTATTGGCTCGTGGAATCAAAGCTAAATTGGCAACTTTTCAGAAACTCATTCAATGACTGTAGCAACGGGTCGTCTGTTCATACAATGACCCATACTGAGCATCATCTATTCTGACAGAATAAATGATTTAATGTGTGAATGTGTATTCTTTGTGAATCTAACAATTTTTCAACAGGTACAATGTCTTCAAAAGGAAACAAGAAGCAACAAGAAACTACTGCACGGAAAGAAATTGCTAAGAAGCGGTAGCTTTGAGACGAACCAGACTTTGACATTCTAGTGGTGCAAAGGTGCACTTTGACATTGAATCCTCCTCAGAATCTCCAGTTGTGACCACTAGGGTGAAATCCAAAACCCAGGAAGCAGCAGCGGCACATCTCCACTTCCCTAGTCTAAAGAGGGAGGAGAAGGGGCCGAGTCAGATAGTGAAGAACCTCTTGTGGATGATGCAGAGGAGGGCAATAATGATGATGAGGAGTCCAGGGATGATGATAATGAGGCTGAGGAGTCCGTTGAGAAGGAGAATTCGGCTGAGTGGTCTAGTGATAAGGATTGTGCAGTTGAGGAGTCTAGCAAACAAAAGGAGGACTCTGACTCTCCCACCATGCCAGATGTGAGGTCCAAAAGATAGACCGTACAGGGCTCCATGGATGTGTGTTATGCGGGGTTTGCAATTAATGACAAAGGGAACCCCAGTTGCAGTATTTAGGAGGAGCCCCGGATCCGGACCAATGCCATGAATGAGGTCCCAGAGCTCAAACGGCTCTTTGAGGCCTAAAATATACACCGAGTGGCTGAGACTCCGAGCAAATATAGCATGGAGATGGTGCACGAGTTCTACGCCAATTATTACTGCACCTTGGAGAAAAATGCTCCTTTGAGGAGTGCAATTAAGAAGGAGCCCATGCTAGACTTAGTACGGGTAAGAGCCATCCCGGTAGATATATCTGAGAGGACTATCACTCGGGTCTTGATGGGTGAAAATTATACTATGGAATATGACTATCCAATGGAGGCATTAAAGGGGATAAGGAAATTGAGCATCGAGGACAAGTTGGTGCACTTCCAGTAGATGGAAAATATTATTGCGGAGGCCAAGGAGGAAGTAGAATGGGTCATAGGTAGGAAGCCAATATACAAGGCCTCGCTGAACTTTCTAGCTAAGTCGTGGTGGTCCATTATCCAATATTGGCTTGCGCCTACAGTGAATGATAATTTCTTGAGCGTAGATCAGACACTTTGGTGGCCTACATCATGTTTGGCTATTTGTTGAATATTCCTCAGATCATTGCCATAGAGATTCAGGAGCGAGCAGTCAAGGAGAACACTACTCTCTCATTCTCGAGCCTCATCTTTCAATTGTGCATGAAGTTTGGAGTACGTTTCTTACTAGATATTGATCATATGATTACCAACACCAAAATGAAAGACATAGCATTGATTAAGGATGAGCTAAATTTGGTAGCTCGGGTATGAGGTCCAGTGGAAAGGCCAAGAATGATTGAGAGTGCACTGGGCATAGGTGAGCAGGTTGATACCTCTACCCAGGCTAAGCAGACCATGGGGTTCCCGTCTAGTCAAGCTAGCGATTCCACCACCTCACACATCACTCCTGGGGTCATTTCACAGTCACATCCCTTTAGATATATGCTAATCCCTAAGGCTGACATGAGGAGGATGGTCAAGAGGCTGACGATTGCCGAGAGAAAGATTAACATGCTGCTAGCAAGTCAATCCATGGGTCAAAAGGAGATAGAGGATGTATCACGGGGGTTTCACATGAGATTGGATGGATTTGAGGTACGCCTCAATTAGATCTGGTTCGAGACTCATACCTGAGACTAGGATATGATGGAGAGAGAGCTGGCAGCCTTGAGAGCCTCCATGGTAGATTTGTCATCTCGACAAACTCCAATATTACCACTACAAGCTCTGTCAGTGATTGAGGAGGATGTGGATGTAGAGATTCCTCAGTTCTTTAACCTTGATCTAGCCCCACATGAAAAAGACAAGAAGAAGCAGGCCGCTGAAGGAGTGGAGGATGAGGAATGAAGGAGGCAAAAGAAGGAAAGGAGGGCATTGAAGGTCGGCCTCAGAGATTGTCGACACACCTCCAAGGTGAATAAAAAAGTGATACAGGAGAGGGTGAAAGGCAATGGTAGCTATGTTGTGAGGGAAGTTCCCGAGGAGATTGGGGGCACACTGTTCGTCGGTCTGATGACTACACGCAAGTGCACATGGTCGAACAAGTAGTAAAATGGCTCAAGTAAGCCAAGTATCGATCCCCAAGGGACTGGACTACGGTATCAATCTACTCAAGTGTCAATAAACTTTAACTTTAAAAATGCAGACAACAGTGTGAAGAAGATTGTAATATTTTGTTTCCTA
>JACEIK010003728.1:65967-79269 GCA_018107945.1 Datura stramonium | reverse complement strand
GTTTAAGTTTCAGATGACTAGTCAGCATGGTGGCCTTGTCGGCCCGTATAGGTTCCTGATTATGAGTATGTTCGGGTCAGCTGTTATTACAGGTATAGGTGGCTATAGGCCCAGATGGCCGGAGACTGTGTTTACAGCCGTTATATAGCGCTTTGTTTCAAGGAACCTGAGATAGAGCTAGCCAGGCACCAGATGTGCCTCAGCCCACCAGTTAGTAGTCCAGGTCCTTCTGGGGCACCAGGTGCCAGTCATACCCCCCAAGGCGGGGAGTGAAAGCAATCCTGCTATAAATTCAAATTTTGCCTTGTCCACCTCAATCCCTTTTCCAGAGATTTTTTGACCTAGGACTATTCCTTACTTGACCATGAAATGGCATTTTTCCCAATTTAGGACCAGATTAGTTTCTTCACATCTGTTCAACACTTTTCTCAAATGCATGAGGCAAGATTTGAATGGGTCACCCACAATAGAGAAGTCGTCCATGAAAACCTCGATGGTTTCCTCCACCATATCCGAGAATACTAACATTATGCAATGCTGGAATGTGGCTAGAGCATTGCACAATCCAAAAGGCATTCTCCTGAAAGAAAATGATCCATAAGGGCAAGTGAAGATGGTCTTCTCTTGATCTTCCAGAGCTATAGTTATCTAATTCTACCCTAAATAGCCATCAGGTAAAAAGAACCATCCTCTACCTGCCAACCTGTGAAGCATCTGATCCATGAACGGCATCGAAAAGTGGTCTTTCTGGGTCCAGTGGTTGAGCTTTTTGTAATCCATGCACGCACATCATCCTGTGAGTGGTCTTGTTGGTATCAGCTCATTCTTCTCATTGGGTACCACTCTGATCCCACCTTTCTTTGGCACACACTATACCGGACTTACCCACTTGCTATTCACAATGGGGTAGACTACACCAGAGTCTAAACACTTGATAATCTCCTTTTTACTACTTCTTGCATTGCTGGGTTCAAGCGTCGTTGATTCTCTCTACTTGGTGTGCAATTTGGCTTGAGCTGGATTTTGTGAGTGCATATGTCTGAAGGGATCCCGATGATGTCATCTATAGTCTAGCCAATTGTCTTTTTGTGCTTTTTAATATTGTGACCAAACCTTCTACTTGCTAATCTGTCAAGTTAACTGCAATAATCGCTGGGAACATGTTGGCTTCACCCAAGAATGCATATTTGAGTTGGGGAGGTAATGCCTTTAGTTCAAGACTAGTGGTTCCTTCACTGATTGCTTTGCTGGCAGAGTCATACGGTTCTTCAAATCAAGGTCTAACTTATTTTGTCTGAAGTTATATGACCCTATTCCTTTTACGGCATTTACTATAACCGCTTAACCCGGTACTCCCTCTCCATCACAGTTCATCAAGACAGCTACTAGTGTGTCAATATTGATAATCTCTCCCATGGGCACTAGCAGCCTCTTGTCTTCCACCTGGGTGTTTGAAGAGGTAGCTCCCTTGGTTTTAGCCTAAATGAATAATAGAAGAAAAACAAAGAAAACATAAATGGGGAAATAACGCCCAAATGTTAAATACAAGCAGTTAATCTAATCTTAACCGTATTCCCCGGCAATAACGCCACTTTTTGATGAAGCTCAAACTCAAACTTCCTAGTGAAGTATGAAGTGAACGTTGTCAATAAAAAACCTAACAAAGAGTTTGGGGTCAAACCCACAGGGAATAAGGTAAGATCTAGACTAATGGAAATACTTAAACTAATTTGTAAGTTATCTCCAAATTGGGGGGTACTGAAAAAACTCATATAAGCAAAAAATCTCAAATAGCCTTNCTCCAAATTGGGGGGGGGGAAGGGGTTTAATGAAAAACAATAATAAAAAAAGATCGTAATTGTGGTTGTTATCAAGATTTGCAAATAACTAGGGTAAGTGTTCCCCATGGGTTCATAACTACTTCTGATATACACACCTGACCAATCCCAATGTTTACTTGTAGATCTGATAATTAGGGTTCGTCCAAATGACTGGTTCGTCCCTATTGGATGACTATACTCGACTGGGTTAGGTCTTATGAGCGATTTCTTTCTAACATTTATCAATATGTTCCAAATTAACTTTCTTGCGACCGCAGCTCAATTCATACAGTGATCATAAAAATCAAGACTTTGTTGTAATTCTCTTTTCCTAATCTCTATTTCTCTAGGGTCAAGCAAGTAAAGAATTTGGGCAAGTCCTAATGTTGCGCGCCATTAAAAAACGTTTAAAGATGAAGAGAATACAATACAAGTGTGTAACATCGATTTTGAATCACTTTGTTTAACCCTATTTCATTAATCCATCATGGTTCCCACAACCCTAGTCTTAGAGGTTTTAGCCTCTCATGATTGTAAGATTGTAATGAACATTGATAGACAAAAAAATAATTAAATACTTACAATGATAATTGGAACAAAATCTTATTCGAATGTTGACGAACAATATCAAGAACAATTGATTAAATCAAGTGTTGATCCTAAGAATTGCTCTCAAAAACTTGATAATAAATCACAAATAAAAATTCTTTCAATGTAATCACATGTCTACTACTTTCTCTCTATGTTGTTCTACTAAAATAAAACATAAAAGGTATTTATATAGACATCAGAAATATTTTCCTAAGCTAACAGGGAAATTTCCATATCTTGTGCAGGCTTGACTTACAACTGATCATACGACCCATAACAGGATTGTACGGGTTGTACCTTCTTATCCTACATTCCTTGGCTGCATATTTGACTAAGTGTTGGTAGCTAGTTCGACTCGTACCATAGTCCTACAAGTTGTAAAATCCATACGTGCCTTGTCCTTGAGAATTTTGACATTTTTTGAAGTTTTCTACGAGTATTGTGGTACGCCTCGTACCTTCCTCCTACGACTTATACTTTCTTGTTGCATCCGGAGTTCTGCCAAGTCTTAAAGAATCACTGAAGCTCCCCACGGCTCATGGTACGTGTCGTACGTAGATGTTATGATCCGTGGGTTCCAGCTGTACCAAGAGACTTCCTTGTGCAAATTTTCTCTAAAGATTTTCACGATTCCAGTTACGGCTCGTACCACCTTGGTACGGCTCGCACTGAGAGTCTTACTTTTCCTTCACCTTGTTTTATCCTTCTGAGTTTTTCCATAAGTTTAGTACGACTCGTACAATCAAGGTACCGCTCGTACTGAGATTAGTACTTGGCTGATTTTCTGCACTTTTATGCATCTTTTGCACATTTTTACTCCAACACCTATTTTTCCTTAAAAAAAGTAAAAGCACCTCATATCCATATAAACATATCTAAGTCCATGCTATATTCTCAATTTTAAGCGTCATAAGTGCTATAAACTCACAACACATTCGATTTTCTCCCTGATACGCAGCCCATATGCATTCCTTTTTAAAGAATAGCTCCTGTCGAGCTAAAGGAGTTGAAGGAACAATTGAAGAATATCAACAATGTTTGTCAGATGCAAGTTCGGGTCATCACCAGCTACTCCTCGGAACAACCCCTTCAAGTTCAATAATTGGATCATAGTGCTTGTGATGTTGAACTTAGCTCCTGGTGCAAATGGTGGAGGGACTATGGCTCTAGTAGAACAAATTACTGTCACGACCCAGACATAGGCCCGAATCGAGACACGGGACAAGGAGCCTCGAGAGACTCCAAGTCGACCCATGGCATTAACATACATCTAACTCAATCAAATAAAGCGAAAGATCGACATGATAAACTTAGCAGAAGTATGAAATAAGCATAACATTAGAAATACCCATGGATCTGAAGCTGATTACATTCTATTGTCTGAAAATCCTCTATGTCTGATTAGGTGGTAGGACAAGACCCCAACTAACTCTCTAAGGATGAAAATTGAAAATACTCAATCATAACTGAAATAAAGAGGGGCCCTCGATGGATGAGGACTCAGCAACATGGACTGATGCTACTCCAAAAGCTGGCTAGTGACAGGGCTGAGTTTGAAGATCAGAGCCTGTATCATAAAATGATACAACATAGAATATGCGGTTAGTACGTGGAATGTACCGAGTCTGCAAGGTAAGTAAGACTGCTTAATTAAGTAAAATAATTTAAAAGATGCATGATGTAAAAACATAAACAAGATAAGAATTTGAGAGTAGGGTTTGCATGGTATTTTCTAAAATCATGATCTCAACATAACATAACATCATAACTGAATTGATTGGCCCAAAGATGAAATCTTATAGTCATAAGTAAAATCGAAAATTTGGGCCAAGCCTAGTTTAGAACATATATATTGATAAACATGCATTATTAAAATCATGAGGAACAATGGGAGACTCGTCATATAACCGACATACCACGGTAGAGCTTACGTGGTCCCAATTATCATACTCAAGTAGGTAGAGTCATTCAAAGAGTTGCCAGGGCTAAGGATGATACCATGATATTGATATCAAGCTGAAGGCCCCTTGGGGAAAGGTATATCTCAAATAGGAGGTCCCAATATAATCTTATGATACCTATATTGACGCGTAGTTTTGAGGTGCAGGGTTTATTGACCCTTAGCCTACTTGGCGCTAGACACTACTCCCACAAATATGCACATGCGCTCCATCATTTTTCAACGGAGCTGACCATCGTCTATTTACGAAACTGAATAATCATGAATACATATAAACTGAATCATACATGAGGAGCCTTGGTCAAATCAAACCACAATCTGAGTAAAATTGGGAGTCTAGACTCCAAAACCATGTGGTAAGCTAATTTAACATGGATCATAAATCATACTTTAACATATGGGCTTGCCTAATACTTTAACATGCTTGAATTTAACTTGATTCACTTTGAAAACATGAACATAACATGGGTAGATTGAAAACATTCTTTTCTCATCAAAAATTCATCATGCATGAACATACTTCCTAAATCTCATCTACTCATAAGCTTTCATGAATGGGCATCATAATTTGAAAAAATGGTAAATATGATTAGAAGTTAAAAACATGATAAAACCCCCCCATGAATTTCAATTCATCAATTAAAACATACTTAGATCGGACCCGTTACATTTGACTTAGAGAAAAACCACATATAATCAACTCATAAATTTTCAAATCAACTCATAAATTTTCATGAATTAGAGAGGGATTGGGCATGGGTGTGAACGAATTTACCCATTCATAACCCTATAAACCTTAAGGGATTTGATTGTATAACTTCTCTGATTGCCCAAACGCCATATTTTCAACTATTCTAGAGCCTAGTTGAGGATAATACTGATGTATTCATGCATGTTTTGAATTAATTATGCCTGTGGACTAATAAATACGATGTGACTATTTTCACGTGGAAAGGACAATAATTTTATCTTGGTGAGCGAATGAGACTCGGAGTTGAAGTATGGAAATTTTAGAGAGCTTAAAAATTGATGTGAGAGTTCACTCCCATGTCACGTTGGGGATTGATTGTGTTTAAAAACGTGCAATAGCGCTTTGGTCGAAGAAGAAAATTATTAACTTTTGAAATCACGAAATAGTTAAGGACCGTGATGAGTCTGTGGCACGGAGCACAATTGGCGCGATAGACTCCATGACATGGCGCTTGTTCCATTTAGCGGACATCAAAATTCCATTGCACGTGTGTGTTTGGTCCGTGTCATGGAGGCAAAATGGCGCGATGAGCTCCATTTCATGGAGCTAGTTTTTCACTATGTAATTTTTCACCTGTATAAATAGAACACTTAGATTTTAATTTATGAGGATCTGAAATATTAGCAAGAACGTGAGAAATGGCAGTTGAGCGGAGGAAAATTCTAGGGTTCTTTCTCTTCTGTTTTCTTCTAAATTTCAATTTTTCCTATGTTAGAAAATTTTTTGGGGATGTTTAATCGACGAATGAGTGGCTAATTAACCTCATTCTAAGGTTAAGACTATTTGTATGATTGTATGAATTTATTTTATTTTAGCTTCATGTTCTTCTATCATGAATGGTTGTTCATCTATTCCTGTTTATTGTATTTTAGTGTTTGTCCAACATTTAGATAAATTCATAACCTTAATTTGACTCTCAAAGGAAAATTATTAGCATAGACCGAGGAATAGGGGAATGTGTTCTTGTCTTTGCTGTAAATTGAAGGTAGGATTTGCCTGCATTATAGAAATATACCTGAAACACCACATTTTGTTAACAAAGGGCACAAACTCTTCTAGACCTAACATGAGCTATTGAATCACAAGTTAATATGTGTAGTTGCAAGGTTTATAGTTAGGCAATTGGCTATAGGTTCTAAAGACCATAGTCACACTTTAATTTTCCCTAACCATCAACCTGATAGAGAACGTAGCTCTAGAAAAATATAAGTTATACATGATTGTGTCCCATGCCTTAACCTTAGAATATTCTTGCTTATTATTTTAATCAATGTTCTTAGCTTCATTAATTGCTTCTTTCTATATTTATATTTATAAAACTCTTAATTCATTGTGTTACTTACACACTTGCATAGAAGAACTTTGAATACTAAAATAGAAAAAAATCACTAAGTCATAGTCATTGTGAGTTCGTCATTCAACTTGAAAAAGCCACTATATTACTTGTACGACCACGTGCACTTGCGTGCGTTTGGGTGACAACAAAGTTTTTGGCACCGTTGTCGGGGACTGGCAAATTTAGTAAAATTTTTGAGTTTTAGTTTTGCAAGATTTTGTGCAGGTGTTGACAACTTGATCTTAGCTACTACACTTCTAGGAACAGGGCAATTTCTGAAAGCTGGCAAGAAATAAAGAATTGGTCGACCCATTTTTTGAGCCTAAAAGACAGTTTCATTTGCAAAGGAGGAAAGCTCTCAAAAAATAGTTGCAGTTTTTACAGAGAGAAATTCTGGAACAACAACACCATCCACCAGTTGGGTAGGTAGAGTTATTGCCCGAAGTAATGGAAGCAAGACCAATACGTAAGGTGGAAATCCTACACGCGAACATCGTTACCTCTAGCATCCGCAGGCCAGAGCCAGGAGGTAGGTTTGAGCTGAAATAGAATATGGTATAGCTCTTGCATACCATCGGACAATTCCCAGGTCTCCCCTATAAAGACCCGTAGCAGCACCTACAAAATTTTCTAGAGATCAGTGATACATACATACCCACAATGGTATCATCAGACTATGTGAGGCTCATTGTTCCAATTTTCCTTACTGGGAGAAGAGAAGCGGTGGGTGAAAGATGAACCACCTAACTCCATAACCACACGGGATGATTTGGCAAGGAAATTCTTGATTAGGTTCTTTTCTTTCGGAAAGACAACAAGGCTTAGAAGTAAGATTCTAAGTTTCAAATAGAGAGATGGTGAGAACCTGTACTAAGGTTGGGAGAGGTTCAAGGGTATGTTGATAATTTGTCCGCACCAACCCTAAGTAGGTAAATGTTGTGACCACCAAGAGTGGTAAACAACTGAAGGAGTTGGTGCTACAAAAACTAGCACAAAAAGTTGTAATCATAGAGGAGAAAGCCGAGGACAATGATAGAGAAATGGGGAGTGGAAAGTCAATAGGAGTTGTGAAGTCACCACCACCACCCCCGTTCCCACAGAAACTAAGGAAGTACAAAGAAGAAGCATGCTTCCAAATATTTATGGAAGTATTAAAGAAGGTACACATTAATCTTCCAATGGTGGATGTTTTGGAGGGTATTCCGAAGTATGCAAAATACATAAAGGATATTGTGGAGAACAAGAGAAGACTGATGGAGTATGCCATAGTTTCATGAGGAGTGTACATCACAGATACAGAATAGACTGCCTACAAAGCTCAAGGATCCGAGGAGTTCTACTATCCAGATCACCATTGGGCAGTCCATTAGAGCCCGTGGTTTATGTGATCTTGGGGCGAGCATTAATTTGATGCCCACATCATTATTCAAGAAGTCGGGTTTGGGTAGTCTAAGATCCACCATGGTGATTTTGCTGCTAGATGATCACTCATTGGCGAGACTAGATGGAATTGTTGAAGATGTGCTAGTGCAAGTGGGCTCCCTTATTTTCTCGGTGGATTTCATAATTCTTGATTTTTAGCAGGATTCAGAAGTCCCATTTATTTTGGGATGTCCTTTCTTGGCAATCGGACCACCTTTAATAGATGTAGCTGCAGGGCAGTTAACTATGAGAGCCCATGACAAGGTTGAAGTGTTTGACTTTTATAAAGCCATGAAGCTACCTACTATTTATAAGGAGCTGTTAGCATTGCTGTTATTGACTAGGAGTCCGCACTTTATCTTATTTGCTAAAATGATCACTTGGAAAGAGCTTTGCTGGGACACGTTCAATTCGGGGATGTTGCAACTTATGAAATGGTGCAAGCTTTGGATGAGGCAAAAATGTTATTTTTTTGAAAGCAAGAGCTCGAATCCCTACAGAGATCTTTGGAGCCTCCACCCAAGCCATCTATTGAGGAGGCCCCCAAACTAGAGCTGAAGGCATTGCCTCCACACCTCCAGTAAGCATTCTTGGGTGAAGTTGATACAATGCAAGTCATTATTTCTTTAGGACTAATAGATTTACAGGTTCAAGAAGCATTTGTGGTCCTGAAAAAAAGGAAGAAAGCCATAGGATGGCAAATGTCAGAAATTCGTGGAATCAGTCAGGCCTTCGGCATGCACAAGATATTAATGGAGGAAGGATACAAACTAATTGTGCAACATCAAAGGAGGTTGAACCCGGTGATGAAAGATGTGGTGCAGATAGAGGTAATTAAGGGGTTAGATGCAGGAGTGGTCTATCCGATCTCTGACAGTGAGTGGGTTAGCTTGGTTTAGTGTGTCCCAAAGAAAGGAGGCATGATAGTTATCCCCACTGAAAAGAATGAGTTGATTCCTACTCACACGGTCAAAGGCTAGAGGATTTGCATGTACTACCGAAAATTAAATGAGGCCACCAAAAAAGACGACTATCCATTCCATTCATTGACCAGATGCTGGATAGACTTGTAGGCCAAGAGTATTATTGCTTTCTGGACGGTTATTCTGGCTATAATCAAATAGCCATAGCCTCAGAATATCAGGAGAAGACCAAATATACCTATCTATATGGTACATACCTCTTCAAGAGTATGCCATTTGGGCTATGAAATGCACCAGCCACCTTTAAACGATGCATGCTTGCTATATTTCATGACATAGTGGAAGAATATGTAGAGGTATTTATGGATGAATTCTCTATTTTTTGTAACTCACTTGTCGTATGTTTGCAGAATCTGGACAGGGTCTTGGCTAGGTGTCAAGATACAAACCTGGTAGTGAATTGGGAAAAGGGCCACTTTTGAATCAAGGATGGCATAGTCCTTGGCCAAAAAGTGTCACAAAGCATCTTGGAAGTTGACCATGCCAAGGTAGGGGTTATTGAGAGGTTGCCACCACCAGTGTCTGTCAGGGGTGTCTGTAGTTTCTTGGTACATGCTAGGTTGTATAGACGGTTCATCCGGGATTTCTCAAAGATCTCCATACCGATGTGTCGAATACTGGAAAAAGATGTAAAGTTTGAGTTCGGGGCAGAATGTGTCAGTGCTTTTGAGGAACTGAAGAAGAAGCTGGTGGAAGATCACATTCTCATTGCTCCTGATTGGGAACACCCGTTTGAGCTGATGTGTGATGCTAGTGATGTGGTTGTAGGTGTTGTACTGGGGTAGAGGAGAGAAATGATTTTTCACTCCATATATTATGCAAGAAAAATGTTGGATTCTTCTCAGGCTAATTGTACTGTGATAGAGAAGGAGATGTTGTCACTGGTGTATGCATTTGATAAATTCAGGTCCTATCTTGTTGGGACTAAAGTGGTGGTGCACACGGATCATGTGGCCATCCGATACTTATTCAATAAGAAGGATGCTAAGCCTAGGTTGATAAGATGGATCTTATTACTATTGGAGTTTGACTTGGAAATTTGAGACAGGAAGGGTAGTGAAAATCAGGTAGCAGACCATTTGTCACGGCTAGAGGATAGGTCAGATGTGGGTGATGTTGGGCGCATCCAAGAAGAGTTCCCTGATGAGAAACTATTGGCACTTTGTGTGGCGGAACTCACTTGGTACGTTTGGATATAGTGAACTTAATAGTAAGTGGAGTGTACCCACCTGAGGGAACCGCTCAACAACGGAAGAGGCTTAAGTATGAGTCCCGGTTCTACATGTGGGATGCACCATATCTATTCAAGTAGTGTCTAGATCAAGTGATGAGACAGTGCATTCCCGAGAGCCAAGTTAGACAGGTGTAGAGAAGTTGTCATTCCTCACCGTATGGCGGGCATTTTGGAGGAGAGCGCACTGCTTATAAGGTGCTCCAGTCAAGTTTCTTTTGGCCGACGTTATTCAAGGATGCAGAAGCCTATGTCAAGGCATGTGATCAATGCCAAAGAATGGGCCCCGTCAGAAGAAAACATGAGATTCCTTTGCACAACATATTGGAAGTTAAGGTATTCGATGTGTGGGGGATAGATTCATGGGGCCATTTCCATCCTTATTCGGCAATCAATACATTTTAGTAGCGGTGGGCTATGTCTCCAAATGGGTTGAGGCCATAGCTTTTCCCACTAATGATGCCAAGTTAGTGGCCAAATTTATGAAGAAGAAATTTTTTTCTAGGTTTGGAACCCCACGAGCTATTATTAGCGACGGAGGTTCGTACTTTGTTAACAACTTTTTCCGAAACCTATTGGACAAATATGGAGTTCGGTATATAGATTCTGCAACATACCACCCTTAGAATAGCGAGTTGGTTGAAGTATCGAATAGGGATGTCAAGAAAATTCTATAGAAAACTGTGAATGCTCAATAAAAAGATTAGGAAAGAAAACTAGATGATGCTTTGTGGGCGTATAGGACTGCCTATGAGATGCCAATTGGGACTTCACCTTATCTGTTGGTTTATGGGAAAGCCTATCACTTGCCTGTGGAGCTTGAACATCAAGCGTATTGATCTATGAGAAAGCTTAGCATGGATCCCCAGTTAGCTGGGTAACGCGATTGTTGCAATTGCATGAGTTGGAAGAGTTTCGGTGGCACACCTATGAGAGTGCTAAGCTGTATCAAGATAAGACCAAGAGGTGGCATTGCAAGAACATAATGCCTCGAATCTTCAAGTCGGGGCAGATGGTGTTACTATTCAACTCCTGGTTGAAGTTATTTCCAGGGAAGATGAGGTCTAAGTCATCTAGAAAACTTGAGGTTGCTAGGATGACCCCGTATGAGGCAGTTGAATTGTGGCAAGAAGATAAAACTGCATATTTTTTGGTGAATTGTCAAAGGTGTAAGAATTACTTGGGTGAGGGGGTTAATCGATAGAAGACGTCTATCGCCTTATCTGATGAGTGAATGTGAGCTAGGTCGTGCTGCGATGGTAAATTAGGCGCTACATGGGAGGCAACCCGTGAGTGTAATGTAATAGTTAAGATTTATTTTCTCAAAAAGAAAAAAAAAATCGTGCCACAACTGAAACTACGATGTTGGGTGGGAGGCAAACCACAAAGAAAAAGGGAACCACCAAATATTGCCCTATGCACAGATAAATAGGGAGGCACGTGTCGGGTTGAAGATTGTTTGCAACTGCCTCATTCCAGGGGTACATATGACTAATGTCACCAGAGACAGGGTCTGCCTAGTATACGCCTTAATGAGAGATGTAGAGATAAATGTTAGGGCTGTGATCAAATCATCCATGAAAAAGGTGAGGCTGCACCAGGGGCACATGTGCGGATTTGGTGGTCTTCTCACCACCTACCTCAGAAGCCAGGACATTGAGGAGGAGGATCTAGACTACAGGCCAAGGGTAGAACGGCGCGCTGTGGACATGAAAAAGACCAAGGCGCCAGACACCACGTAAGGGCTAGTTCTCACATTAGCTGAGTGACACGCTTGAGATGATAGCTACGCAACCTGGATGTTTAGACTGCAAATGTTGTAGCTGAGAATTGGTGCATGGCCCGCAATAGAGGAGGAGTTGTGGCAGGTGGATAGGGACTACCCCATGAATGAGCATGCCAGAGCCATGTGTAGGATTAGGACAACGTTTGTAGAATGTTGGATGATGATGTACCTACCGATGAGGAGAAGCGCCGGGAAGACTTAAACATTGAGTCAGATGATGATGAGGTGGATGACTCTGACCTCAGTAAGGAGGCCTTTGCACCAGATGAGGAGATTGAAATAGTTGTTTGATTAGGGAATCTTCACCACCCAAACTCTATTTTTACATTGATATGTTGCAATCACTAGGGACAATGCTCATTTTAAGTGTAGGGTGGTTATTTTGTGTTTGTCTATTTATGTGATTCTTTGAAAACTGTGGCATGCAATTTGTAGCTAAGAACAAGACTTGTTACTTATATTTGTAATAGCTAGTAAGCTTATATGTTTATGTTCCTATACTGTGCTTGTAATTATTTTTCTTTTTATGGGTTTCTTGTCTTTTGTTTTTGGTGATTTTCCTGAGAATAGTCCCATTGGACCAAGTAGAATTTTTTTTAGTCATAGGTAGAGACTATTCCCTATGATGGATGGATGAAAACCGTCTTAAGGGAAATTAGTCATGTTTAGGATATAAAACCATCACTAATGGGATAGAGTACTCCACTTAGTTATATGTTAGACTTCATGAAATATACATTTGAAAAAGAAAATAGTGAGGAGAAAATTTTAGGATCACATAGGCCGTGGTGTTTAACTCTAAACTGTAAAATGTAGGCTTAATCTTGCTTGGCAGTCAATGTGGATGAAATCGTAAAAGGGATCTGAGCTAACCAAGTTTTAACCTATGTGCCATGTGTGGTGAGAACTCATTATATTTCTTGCTAACTAAAATCTAGAATTTTCCTTGTGTGTACGAAAAGCTATCCACAAGGGATCTAAGCTAACCAAGTTTGAACTTCTATGCCATGTGTGGTGAGAACTTGTTATATTTCTGGCTAACTAACATCTAGAATTTTCCTTGTGTGTACGAAAAGGGAAAATGGAATTAAACTTAGCGGATATGATTAAGGAACTTCTTTGTGAACTAAGCTAGTTGACCAATCTCACTCATTTTCCCTCACCTTGATGTTATCCCTAGTGAGTCCCATTTGAGCATTCAAGCCTAATTTTATTGGAATAGCCTCACTAAGTAGCCTTATCCTGTTTGTTCGAATGGTCTCAATGTTTCTTTGATCCAAATAGATCCTATTGCACATTATTGAGAAATTATTTCAAAGGAGACGATCAAAGGAATGGGTGAATAGTAAGGAGGGAGAATTGGTGTTTGTACTCAATTTGTTGGTCATAAGCTATATATATACAAGAAAAAAATATGATGTC
>JACEIK010003728.1:34821-65950 GCA_018107945.1 Datura stramonium | reverse complement strand
ATATATAGTGTATTGATGAATATAAGCCAGGGGTACACACTCCATACATCTTGGATAAGAATAAGTAAGTGAAAGGAAAAACAATTTTGAAAGAGGTGGAGCGAAGGGCGAAAGAAGTAAGGCGCTGAAAAGCAAAATGTATAATTGTCTTAAAGTGCATAGGGATAAGAGTCACTAAGACCCAAATAATCCTACCCATCAGTCGACATTACATCCCGAAAAATCCCTTGTGATCCTAAAAGTGATCTTATGCTCGGTTGAGTAGTACACTATAGGAAAACTCATGGTGTATTAGATTTTCTTGAAATAATCTTTGTAGCGTGAGGAAATCATTTATAGAATATGATTAATTATGATCATAGTGATCTCATGAAAGTAGGGGCATTTCATACAAGTGAGGTCACATGATGATGAACCCTTGGTGCAGCTAATGACCTCGCTACTATAATTTAAACATGTTGGCCGGATTTTCGGTTGAAAATTTATTCATTAAGGCCTATGTGATTCTGCTTATGAGTCTGGTGAGTGAAGAACATGCTTGATTGAATAAATTGTATTCCATGATTAAAGTGTTTAGCACAACTAGGTGTGAGTTATCTGGGTCCATTGATGATGGCAATAGTTAAATCATCCCAAGGATATTAAAGAATTGTCCGAGGACGAACAACGTTATAAGTGTGGGGTGATGATCTTGGGCATATTAATACGACCAAACGCCATATTTTCAACCATACTGGAGCCTAGTTAAGGATAATATTGATGTATTCATGCATATTTTGAATTAATTATCCTTGTGGACTAATTAATGCGATGTGACTATTTGCAGGTGGAAAAGACAATAATTTCAGCTCAGTGAGCAGATGACACTAGGAGTTGATGTATGGCAATTTCTGAGAGATTAAAAATTGATGTGAGAGTTCACTCTTGTGTCACTTTGGGGATTGATCACGTTTAAAAACGTGACATAGTGCTTTGGTCGAAAAAGAAAATTATTAACTTTTGAAAGCACAAAACAGTCAAGGACCGCGATGGGTCCATGTCATGGAGCATAGTTGGCACGATGGACTTCGTGTGTTATACCCTGATAACCCAAAGACGAGACCTGAGAGTTGAAATGGTGAAAAGTTAAAATGTGGCACCAGGCATTTTGACGGGTCATGAGATGACTCGTGAGAGCAGCTCACGAGTCGTGAGATGACTCGTGGGGAGGCCCTAGAGATGAGTTTGAAAATTGAAGTAATGGGATCCCACAGAAGTGACCATGAGTCATGGTCAGGCCCCAGGACTCGTTAGGTCAGTCGTGGGGTGGGTGAGCAAGAAAAGAGAAGGAAGTGGGGGTAGTGGACTTGATGTAAGGACCCTATGAATCATGGTCAGTCCCCACGATTCGTGGGGAGGGTCGTGGTCAGCTATTTGAAGAATTAATTTGCATTGAGGAGTGTAAATAATGGGTGGTAACCACGTGTTGTGGTCACCAGTAACAGATTGTGATGTTGCCCATGGCTAGTCAAGATGATCAGATGAGCATTGTACTTGAAGGAGGACTCCCCGAGTCGTGGCCCAGGGTAACGTGTCGTTAGGTCCCCTGTTTGGACCATCTCGCGGTTAAATTCTGCGAATTTAGTACGTGCCATTTCGTAATTCCTAAGATCTTAAGGCCTTAACTACATCGTTTTGAGTTATGAATGATGACTTTTAAAGTGGTTAAGTTCATTTTAGGCCTTATTCATTCATTCATGCATGCAAGGTAGAAGGTGAGAGAGGGTGATCAAGCTTAGTGTTCTTCAATTCCTCTTCAATTTATTCTTGGGATATGAAAGAAGTGTAAGAATCAGCTACCAACAGTTATGTAGGGTTATGAATTGGCGAATTATTTCACACCCATGCCCAATCCGTCTCTAAATCATGAGATTTCTATGTATAATCTATGGGGTTTTAACCCAATGCATGAGTTTTCTAATTCTTTACATGGGTATGATTTAAATATGTTTATACTGTTGAATCATGAAGCATGGGAAAATTTTATAATGTTTCCAATTAAAATCATGTTTCTAGTCTTATGAATTCAAAAGCCCATTGACGAAAGTTCATGAAAGATGAGATTTGTGATGAATGTATGATGATGATGAGATATTATGATGAAAAACATGTTTTCAAGCTACCCATGTTTATAATCATGTTTTCTATTTGAAATGAGTATTTTCAAAGATGATAAAGCTTTGGGCAATGCCCACATGTTCAAAGCATGATTTATGATTTCTCGAATTAAGCTTACCACATGATTTTGGAGTAAAGACTCCCAATTATCTTTCAGCTTGTGGTATGGTTTGAGTTGAAGCTTCTCATATCATGATTTCATATTTGAGATTTAATTTATGATTGAGCTTCATCAATAGACGATGTTAAGCTTCATTGAATAACAATGTAGATCATATGCATGTTCTTGGGAGAAGTGTCTAGCACTGAGTAGGCTAAGGGTCGATGACCCTATGCCTTAGAACTATGCGCCAACGTAGGTTTATACTTATATATTACTTTGGGACCTCCATCGGGAGCTATCCCTAGGCCTATTGGCCCATGATCTTTATATCGATATGATGGTATCGTCCCTATCCATGGTAAGGCTTTAGATGGCTCTACCCACTTTAATGTGACAATTGGGATCACGTAAGCTCTATCGTGGTATGTCGCTTAAGAGATGAGTCTTCCATTGTACCTCATGATTTAAGTTATGCATGTTCATCATTCTTGAGATTTATACATTGATACATGTCCTAAAGTAGGTTTGTTACGACCCGAACGGGGTTCGGATCGCAACACGGGACAAGGAGCCCCGAGAGACCCCAAGTCAACCCATGGCATAGGCATTCATCTAACTCATTCAATAAAATAAAAAAATCAACAAGATAATCATAGTGAAAGTCTAGATTAAACATAATATCAAAATACACAATCTGAAGCTTAATACAACCATATGTCTGAAAAGCCTCTAAACATGATGACTTGATGAGACAAGACCCCAACTAACTCAACAAAACTGAAACATAAATACATAAGAAAATCTGAAAAGTCTATTCCTCAGGAGATGAGGACTCTCCAACAACGTACGCTACTATCTCAGAAGACTGACTATGATCGGGCCTGAGCCTGAGAACCAGATCCTGTATCATGAAATGATACAACATAGAGTATGCGATCAGTACGTGGAATATACCGTGTATGCATGGTAAGTAAAACCTCTTAAGTAAATAAATCATTTAAATACAATGCATAATGTAAACATAAACATTAGAGATCTGAGATTAGGGCTTTCATGCATTCTTTCTAAAATTATGATCTCATCATAACATAACATATAATCATAACTGAATCGATTGACTCAAAGCTGAAATATGATAGTCATGAGTAAAACTGAACATTGAGTCAAACCTGCTTTAGAATATATAGAGATATAGTAATCTCATGAATGATAAAAATGCACAACTGAAGTCACGAGGAATAATGGGAGACTCATTTTTTAACCGACATACCACTATAGAGCTTACATGGTCCCATATATCACACTCAAGTGAAGCCGTCCAAAGCCTTGCCAAGGCTAGGGACGATACCATGAAATCGATATCAAGCACACTGCCCAATAGGGCAGGGGATAACTCACAAGGGTGGTCCCGAAGTAATATATATAAGTATAAACCTACGTTGGAACGTAGTTCTGAGGCATAGGGTGATCGACCCTTAGCCTACTCAGTGCTAGACACTACTCCCAAAAACATGCATATGCTCTACATTGTTTTGTAACGAAGCTCAAAATCGTCTATTGACGATTCTCATGATCAAATACACCTCAAATATGAAATCATGCATATGAGAAGCTTTAGCTCAAAACATACCACAAGCTAAAACATAATTGGGAGTCTTCGTTCCAAAACCATGTGGTAAGCTTAATTCGAGAAATCATCAATCATACTTTGAACATGTGGGCATTGCCCAAAGCTTTATCATACATAAAAATACTCAATTCATATTGATAACATGATTATAAACATGGGTAGCTTGAAAACATGCTTTTAATCAGAATATCTCATCATCATCATACATTCACAACAAATCTCATCTTTCATGAACTTTTCATCAATGGGCTTTTTAATTCATAAAGCTAGAAATATGACTTTTAATTGAAAACATTACAAAACTTGCCCATGCTTCATAATTTATTACTAGAACCATATTTAAATCATACCCATTTAAAGAATTAGGAATTTTATGCATTGGGTTAAAAACCCATATATTAGAAATAGAACATTCATGATTTAGAGAGGGATTGGGCATGGGTGTGAAAGGAATCACCCATTTATAAACCTACGTACCTGTTGGTAGTTGATTCTTACACTTCTTTGCATGCCTAATAGGAATTGAAGAGAAATTGAAGAACACTAACCTTGATTACCCTCTTTCACCTTCTACCTTGCATGCATGAAAGTATAATGCCTAGAATGAAGTTAAGCCCTTTAAAATTCATCATTCATAAATCAAAACGATGTAGTTTAGGCCTTAGGATCTTAGAAATTACAAAATTGTCCTTACTAAATTCTCAGAAAATAACTGTCAGATGGTCCCAATGAGGGACCTAACGACTCATCCTTTATGGCCACGACTCATGCTTTGATCCGTGAAGTTCACTACCCATCAGGTCTCCTGGCTCATAACGGAAGACTTCACGACTCGTTACTAGGTGAGCACGACTCAGGTCACCACTCATGATGTACATTGCCTCAATACCTAGAATTCTCCAATTAGATGACCACGACGCCCCCATGAATCGTGTTGACTGACCATGACTCATGGGCTCCTTTCGTCGAGTACACTGCCTCTCTTCTTCTCTTTTCCTTACTTACCCACCCCACGACGGACCTAATGACACGTGGGGCCTAACCACAAGTCGTGGTCACACCCGTGGGGATCCTATTTCCCAAACTGAAAACTCATCATCTGGGCCTCCCCACGAGTCACATCACGACTCACGGGCTGCTCTCACGAGTCTCCTCTTGACTCATTCTATGCCTGATGCCAGATTTTAGGTTTTTTTCTCCATTTTAATTCTCGAGTCTGATCTTTGGGCTTTTGAGGTATAACAGGGCGTGGATCCTGTTTGCCAAACTGCAAACTCATCATCTGGGCCTCCCCACGAATCACATCACAACTCGTGGGCTGATCTCACGGGTCTCCTCACGACTTGTTATGTGCCTGATGCTAGATTTTAGGATTTTTTCCCCGTTTTAACTCCCAAGTCTGATCTTTAGGCTTCCGGGGTATAACAATATCTCCCCCTTGGGAACATTCACCCTTAAATATTGGAAAACATACAGAAAAGCAGAGAAATGCAATCATCATATTCATATACCAATCATTTAAATCGAAAACTAACGGAATAACTATATTTGATCCAAACTACATTGCTTAACTGAATTCACGAATCATACATACATCCACATACACAAAAGAAACTTTGACACATGAACTGAACATGAAAACTAAATAGAGTTTTAGGTCAAAACTGATACCTCAAGTTGGAATTGAGCCGATAGACAATAAATGTGGGTATTTAGCCATCATATCCGTTTCAGCCTCCCATGCAGCTCCCTCACCATGCTGATTTCTCCATAACACTTTAACTAAAGCTACTTCCTTATTCCTTAGCCTTTGAACCTGATGATCCAGTATTTCTACCGGAACCTCCTCATAACTCAAGCTGTCTTTTACACTAGCACTATCCATCGGGACAACTAGAGTTGGGTCACCCAAACACTTCTTCAAGAGCAACACATGGAATACAGTATGCACATAAGATAAGTCTAAGGGCAACTCCAATTCATAAGACACCTTGCCAACACGTCCCACTATCCGGTACGTGCCGACATAGCGGGGACTAAGTTTCCCCTTCTTTCCAAACCTCATCACTCCCTTCATGGGAGACACCTTCAAAAATACCCAATCATCGACCTCAAACTCTAATTGTCTCCTTCACACGTTGGCATAAGACTTTTTGTGACTCTGTGAAGTTTTCAACCTGTCCCTTATCAATTGAACCTTCTCCATCGCCTCATTTACCAAATCGTGTGCTATCATTGCCGCTTCGCCAACCTCAAAGCATCTAATGGGCGACCTACACCTTCGCCCATAGAGAGCCTCAAACAGTTCCATTTGGATACTGCAATGATAGCTGCTATTGTATGCAAACTTGATAAGAGGCAAATATTCATCCCACCTACCTTTTATGTCAGTCGCGCATGATCTCAACATGTCCTCAAGAGTTTCGATTGTCCGCTCAGCTTGGCCATCCATTTTCTAGTGAAATGCTATTATGAGCTTAACCTGTGTACCAAGCTCTTTCTGAAACAACCTTCAAAACTAAGAGGTAAATTGAGTACCTCTATCTGAAATAATAGATAAGGGCACTCCTTGCAGTCGGACTAGCTCCCGAATGTATAGTTTGGCATAATCCTCCACCGAATTCATGGTTTTGACAGGTAGAAAATGAGCAACCTTAGTCAACCTGTCTACCACAACCTAAATGGAGTCATATTGTCGACGAGTACAAGGCAAACCTGTGATGAAGTCTATATTGATTTCTTCCCACTTCAATGTAGGAATGATGATATCCTTAAGCACACCTCCCGGTAGTTAATTCTCAACCTTTACTTGCTAACAGTTTAGACACTTTGCTACGAACTCTACGATATCCTTCTTCATGCCATTCCACCAATAGACATCCCGTAAGTCACGGTACATCTTGTTGGAACCTTGATGGATAGAATATCTAGATCTGTGAGCCACATGCAACATTTGGTTATTCAAATCATCAACATTTGGAACACATAGGCGACCCTAGTACCGAAGCACTCCGTCTCCCCCTTTGGAGAAGACCTCTACCTTCTGATTTTGAATGGATTCCTTTATCTTTACTAAAATCAGGTCCTCATCTTGCCTAGCTTTTACATCAGTCACCAAGGATGATTCTGATCCATTCTGAACAAAAACACCGCCCTCGATCGAGTCAACCAACCTAACTCCCAACCTTGCACGTTGATGCACATCCTTTACCAGCTCCTTTTTGCTTTCACTCATATGAGACACACTCTCCATAGAGAGTCTACTAAGTCCATCTACTACCACATTGGCCTTACCAGGATGGTAAACCACACTCATATCGTAGTCCTTGAGTAGATCCAACCACCTCCTTTGCCGAAGATTGAAATCCTTCTGCGTGAACACATATTGTAAGCTCTAATTGTCCGTAGATATATCCATGTGGACCCTATAGAAGTAATGTCGCCATGTCTTCAATGCGAATACCACCGCGGATAATTCAAGATCATGGGTTGGGTAGTTCTTCTCATGAACCTTCTACTATCTAGAGGCATATGTTATAACCTTCTCGTGCTGCATCAATACACACCCAAATCTGATCCATGAAGCATCACAATGTAGCACAAACCCATAGGTACCCTCCGGTAGAAGTGTTGAGGGAAGTGAAGAGATGGAAATTTACCAACTCATTAGGCTCCTAATCATGAGTTTTTGCTTAGTTTTCAAGTCATTTATGTGGATTATATGCCCTTTCGCTTGAATTCTTTGTAGGTACCTCATGTGAGTAAAGAAAGCATGAAATCGAGAAAAATAAAAGGAATTTGAGAAGAAATTTGTATGAGTTAGCATATGAAGGAGAGGAGCAATAGATAAGGGAATATTTGAGCTCAAAAAGAGGTGCAAGGATGTGCTTTGAATCAGCTAAACGCCGATCTGGAAGGGAGAAACACCGAAGCTACTACCCAGACGGGCTAAAGAACCAGCTATTCATGGAATTGCACCAGCTAAAAGTCACTGAATCACCGGTTCCCCCCTGCCAAGCCACTGTTTTCAACCGACTAAACTTTTGTGCTCCACGGATAGCAACCGGCGAAACGCCGGTTCCTCGCAAGAAAAGACATCTAATGAAGTGTAAAAGGGGTCCAAAAAGGTCTCAAAAGAATATAGAAGATCCAAGGACATTTGGGGAAAGTCGTACACAAGAAAGTACAGATATACAACCTCCATTGTACACCAAGTAAAGGCAGAACCATTCAACAAACAATTCATTCATCAAAATATCATCATCTTCATAGAATTAGGAGTAGATTATTTTCTCAATAGATTTGTAGAGTTAGATAGTTCTTTTCTTCTTCTTTTTCTTTAACCCATTTTGGGGGAATTCCACCATGTTGTAAGAGCTTGTGAAGCAAAGTTGTCAAGCTAATGCAACGAATGTTAGGGGAATCCTCTTGGTATATTCTCTCTATATTTAAATATGCTTTACTAATTTTCTATTCCAAGTATATTCATGTTGGGTTTGTTAATTTGATTTGGTTTTGATAAATTGCTCTTGGATTCTTATAGAATTGTACGTGGGTGTTTCTAGTCTTCCAATTATTCAATTAAGTATAAATCGATTAGATTCTCTTCAATCTATTAATGAAGATCCATAGATTATTATATGGGTCTATCTATACTTTCTTGATTTTTACTCGGGAGAGAATGATTAAGTATTGGAAGGGAATGTAGTAGTGGGTATGGATAGGAGATTGTAAAATTTGCTAGAAATAGTTGAAATTACTTCCTCCTTCCTAATTGGCAGCTAATAGCTAGGAATAGTGAAGTTGCTAATCCAAATCAATTAGGGTTGAGCTAAATCGCAGCTAGCGTTTAAGAAAACTCTAGCTAGGGGTAGTCAACAGGCTTGGAAGCTGAGACTACCTACTTTCCGAGATTATTTACAATTTAGTCTAAGGCATTGAAGAAATTCCCAATTTAATTGTTATAACACCCATAGAATGTCCCTAGCCTCTTACTTGTGATTACTTCAATTGGAATTCCCCCCCAATTAGTTTTAGTTTAGAATTCGTTAGTCAATTTTTCCTTTTTATTTCTCCCCCAATTTTACTTTTCTATTGTTGAACAATTATGCGCTCTAGTTTGAATTAGTTTATAACTTATGATTTATCGACTCAATTCTCTATTGGATTCGAGCTCGACATCCATCGGAAATATTTATTTTGAGAAACGACCATTTACGGTCTTTCATAAAAGAGGAGTGTATTTTGGACGTTATCAAAAATGGCGCCGTTGCTGGGGAATTGAGTTGTGATAAGCCATTAGTTATTTATTGATTTGAACTAGTTTTGCATTTTTGTTTCTACATTTTGTTTTGATTTTATCTTTTTTTTTGTTTTTATTTGATTTTAGTTAAATGTTGGCATTATGGAATGAAAGAAGGTTTGTTGGTGGCAACCCTTATTATGATGACGCATGTCCCTATTGTGGAGGACCACACTATTGGCAAGATTGCAAATATGCCCCTAGAAGGGAGATGGGTGCACCTTCTCCTTCNCACCTTCTCCTTCCTATGATGGGTATAGATGCACATTATGTTGTAGTTATGGGAGACATTGGGATAGATGCCCAAATTTCTTCACTTCCCGCTATAATGGTTATGATAGGAGTTGTGCTCCCAAGCTTGAAAGAAATGAATCCATGGCGAGTGAAGGAAGGAGAGGCACATGTGGACGCATAAAAGCAATGCTCCAAAACTTTGTGGAGTGGCAGTCCAATGCGGAAAAGAATACCAACCCCTCTATGCCCATGGAATTATCAAATCTGCTAGAAGAAAGATGTAAATCTCTAAAAGAAGAAGTGGAGGAGACATTGAGGAGCATAGAAAGAAGAAGTGAACAATGAGGCATAGCTCAACTTCACTCATAGGAGGAACCTCAAAATGATGATGAAGTAGGAGTCAAGGTGAACTTTGAAGAAGTCATAGAGGTGCGCTAACCAACCAAAACTGCAAAATTGAAATATGCCAAGGTTGAAGAAGTGATACTAGAGTCTCCAAATCACATCCAAAAATTCATGCTCAAGGACTTTAATGCACTTGGAGAGGAGGATGTAATTCAAGAAGCATTCTTGAAAGGGGAGAGACTTAAACCACCCTCTTATCATTTTTCAACATTGGCCTTGGTTGAAAAAATGGAAACTGAGGAGACCAAGTCAATGAAGGGAATTGAGGAAGAAGATCAAGGTGGATTCATCTTAGAGTATTCCATGACAACCAGGCCAAAGGCCATCCCTCCTTCAAGGGCACAGAAACACAAGATGAAACATCTATTGCTTGGTCCTTTGATGCTTACACCACCACCACTAAAGAGGAGTAAAAGAATGGACAAGTAATTAGGGGTGAGATTAAAATGATCAAAGTGGAGGGAGAAGGGGTGAAGCTGAAGTCGTCGAGCCACGACCTTAACTAAGGCGCTTCTCGGGAGGCAACCCAAGCGCTTTTATATTTAGTTTTTATTTTTCCTTTATTTTATTTTACGTAATGTTTGTGTTGTCTTTGTTTTTTCAAGGGTGCAATAGGTATGAAATGTGATAAAGGTGAGAGAAGCCAAATTCAAGGTGAGCAATCAGCGCTAAACCGGTGAAGCGAAAGTTCAAATATGCGAAATGCAGATGTCAAACAGAATGCCTGGAAGAAAAATAGGTTAAGTAGTGGCACATCGGTGTTAGACCAGTGAAACAACGGTTCCAAAGGCGCGAAACGCCAGTGGAACGCCGTTATGAGCATAAGGCCCAGGGAATTCTTTCACCTATTCATTCCTTACTTTGTTTTACCATGTGCATCAAGGAAAATGCTTTATTTGTGTTAGGGGTTGATGTCTGAGTAACCCACTTGTTTTGTGATGCACGATATGGCCCTATGATAGATTGGGTGACGTCATTCTTAAGGGTAAATCTTCATTACTTGCGAGTTTGTATCTCCTTTTTAGATACTAGTCTTTGAATAAACTCCAAGGATTTTTTTATACTATGGTTCTTTTCCAAGGAGAGATTTCTTTGTCTTTTATTCTTATTGTCGAACCGGGTTGGCACTTCCCGATGATAGATTGAGAGGTGGCTTTCTTAAGGGAAAATGCCAAGTTAAGATTCTTGTTGAGTTGTTTGTGCACTTGCTTGAGGAGGTACCACCAATATTTCTTGTGTGGCATTGTGCATGAGAGTTGAGAAGAAAAGAGGGGTATCTAAATATGAAAATGAGCATGCTCTTGTCATGAATTATATATTCCTTGATTGGCTTGTTGATTCGTAACTATCTCGTTAAAAGTCATCCTCTTAATGTGACAAAGGAAGTGTGTGAACTCCTTGGATTGTGATGCCTTGTGTGGTGAGGTTTTTAGCTTAATTCTTGTGTATGCATGATGGTCTAGAACTTTCCCTAAGTGTGATTCAAGGCAAAATGATAGTTTTGTGTTGTACTTAAAACATGATCTTAGGCCCTCTTTTGTTAGTAACTTCACCCAAACGACATCCTTGAACATTAATCTTTGATAGCCAAAGTTTGAGGCTTGGACCCTTTCTTTGGGAACCACATTACAAGCCTAATAACCATTTTTAATCCTTCTTTTTGGCACCCATCCTCCCTAATTGCTATAGATAACATAATGAAAAATTAGGCTTGAAGCCCATGAGATGGGGAGCGTTAAGGAAACGAATGTGAGATGAGGCAAAAGCCTAAGTGTGGGGGTTTGCAAGAGAAGGGGAAAAAATGAGAACGTCAATGTGAGGTAGCACCAAAATCAAGAAGAAATAAATGAATCGATGGGTTCAAAGACCTCGAATCATCAAAAGAGAAAGAATAGAAGAAAGGTGCTATCTCTTGCATAGAATAGACTAAATGTGAAATTCACGGGTGTTATAAGGGTGGCTTGTGTTATACAAAAGATAAATATGATGAACAAGGAGAAATAAGGTGGCGTAATTTCAATAAGATAATGGGGTCTTACAAGATTTTGTAAAGACATTAGGGAGGCATTAGTCACTAAAGCTAAACAGTTATCCTATCGTCACCCCTAGCCTTCATTATGACTCACAAGTCCTAATTGATTCTAGTTGTAGCTACACTACATTAGACGCGATAGACATGAAGGGAAAGCCTATATGTCAATTTGTGTGCACTTGAATTTCTTTGTGAGAGTGAGCGTATTTGTCTTATCTTATAATTCCATTGTGTGAAATGCTATGAAAATATGTATGGGAATCTCTCTTATTGTGAGGGGCATCATTTCCTTGGAGTACATGCTTAAAATTTTTTTCCAAGAGAGGTTTGATTAAGGAAAGTGGGTAGCGAACTTTAAGGAAATCTTTAAATGTGAATTATCAATGACTTGAGATGCTATTTGAACTAGTTTTGAGGAACTATGCCCCTTTTTTGAATGAAATGAATGCATGCAAGATATGTTTAGTGATTGTGGTTACCTATTGAAGCTTGTGAAATATGGTTTGAAACTTTTTTTTTCTTGAATTGGTGTATAATTTTTGGGTTGTCGTGAGGATTGATTATTGTGTGTACAACTATCAGAGTGCCCTAAGCTTTATCAATGTCCTCATGTAGAAGAATGTCTTGATTGGTCCTTGATGCAAAAACTCATGTATAGCATGTTGTTCATTTGCTGAATTGTAAAGAATTGCATTACTTGAGGACAAGAAATTGTTCAAGTTTGGGGGTTTGATGAGTTGGAAACTTACCAACTCATTAGACTCCTAATCATGAGTTTTTGCTTAGTTTTCAAGTCATTTATGTGGATTATATGCCCTTTCTCTTGAATTCTTTGTACGTACCTAATGTGAGTAAAGAAAGCATGCAATCGAGAAAAATAAAAGGAATTTGAGAAGAAATTTGATGAGTTAGCATATGAGGGAGAGGAGACAAAGATAAGGTAAGATTTGAGCTTAAAAAGAGGTGCAAGGACGTGCTTTGAATAAGCTAAACGCGGATCTGGAAGGGCGAAACGCCAAACCTACTGCCAAGAGGGGATAAAAAACCGGCTGTTCATGGAATGGCACCGGCTAAAAGCCACTGAACCTCCGGTTTCCCCCTGCCAAGCCACTGTTTTCAACCGGCTAAACTTTTGTGCACCACGAATAGTAACCGGCGAAACGCCGGTTCCTCGCCGGAAAGGCCATCTAATGAAGTGTAAAATGGGTCCAAAAAGGTCTCAAAAGAATATAGAAGATCCAAGGACATTTGGGGAAAGTTGTACACAAGAAAGTACAGATATACAACCTCCATTGTACCCCAAAAAAAGGGAGAACTATTCAACCAACAATTCATTCATCAAAACTTCATCATCTTCATAGAATTAGGAGTAGATTCTTTTCTCAATAGATTTGTAGAGTTAGGTAGTTCTTTTCTCCTTCTTTTTCTTTAACCCATTTTGGGGGAATTCCACCATGTTGTAAGAGCTTGTGCAGCAAAGTTGTGAAGCTAATGCAATGAATGTGAGGGGAATCCTCTTGGTATCTTCTCTCTATCTCTAAATATTCTTTACTAATTTTCTAGTTACAAGTATATTCATGATGGGTTTATTAATTTTATTGGGTTTTTATAAGTTGCTCTTGGATTCTTATTGAATTGTACGTGGGTGTTGCTAGATTCATCTTCCAATTATTCAATTATGTGTAAATCGATTAGATTCTATTCAATCTATTAATGAAGATCCATAGATTATGATATGGATCTATTTATACTTGGTTGATTGTTACTCGGGAGAGAATTATTAAGTATTGGAAGGGAATATAGTAGTGGGTATGGATAGGAGATTGTAATATTTTCTAGAAATAGGTGAAATTACTTCCTCCTTCCTAATTGGCATCTAATAGCTAGGAATAGTGAAGTTGCTAATAAAAATGAATAAGGGTTGAGCTAAATCGCAGCTAGAGTTTTATAAAACTCTAGCTAGNGTCAATAGGCTTGGAAGCTGAGGCTACCTACTTCCCGAGATTATTTACAATTGATTCTAAGGCATTGAAGAAATCCCAATTTAATTGTTATCTCACCCATAGAATTTCCCTAGCCTCTTAGTTGTGATTACTTCAATTGGAATTTTCCCTAATTAGTTTTAGTTTAGAATTAGTTAGTTAATTTTTCCTTTTTATTTCTCCCCCAATTTTAATTTTCTAATGTTGAACAATTATGCGCACTAGTTTAAATTAGTTTATAACTTTTGATTTATCGACTCAATTCTCTGTGGGATTTGACCTCGACATCAAATGGAAATATTTGTTTTGAGCAACGACCGTTTATGCTCTTACATAAAAGAGTAATGTATTTTTGACGTTATCAAAAATGGAGCCGTTGCTTCGAACTAGTTTTGATAAGCCATTAGTTATTTATTGATTCGAACTTGTTTTGCATTTTTGTTCTACATTTTGTTTTGATTTTATCTTTTGTGTTTGGTTTTATTTGTTTGTAGTTAAATGTTGGCATCATGGAATGAAAGAAGGTTTGTTGGTGGCAACCCTTATTCTGAAGACCCATGTCCCTATTGTGGAGGACCATACTATTGGCAAGATTGCAAATATGTCCCTAGAAGGGAGATGGGTGCACCTTCTCCTTCCTATGATGGGTATAGATGCACATTATGTTGTAGTTATGGGAGACATTGGGATGGATGCCCAAATTTCTTCACTTCCCGCTATAATGGTTATGATAGGAGTTGTGCTCCCAAGCTTGAAAGAAATGAATCCATGGCAAGTGAAGGAAGGAGAGGCACATGTGGATGCATAAAATCCATGCTCCAAGCCTTCGTGGAGCGGGAGTCTAATGCGGAAAAGAATACCAACCCCTCTATGCCCATGGAATTATCAAATCCGCTTGAAGAAAGATGTAAATCTTTGAAAGAAGAAGCGGAGGAGATATTGAGGAGCACAGCAATAAGAAGTGAATAATGGGGTATAGCTCAACTTCAATCATAGGAGGAACCTCAAAATGATGATGAAGTAGGAGTCAAGGTGAACTTTGAAGAAGTCATAGAGGTGCGCTAACCAACCAACATTGCAAAATTGAAAGTTGCCAAGGTTGAAGAAGTGATACTAGAGTCTCCAAATCACATCCAACAATTCATGCTCAAGTACTCTAATGCACTTGGAGAGGAGGATGTCAAGCAAGAAGCATGCTTGAAAGGGGAGAGACTTAAACAACCCTCTTATCATTTTTCAATATTGACCTTGGTTGACAAAATGGAAACTGAGGAGACAATGTCGATGAAGGGAATTGAGGAAGAAGATCAAGGTGGATTCATCTTAGAGTATGCAATGCTAACAAGGCCAAAGCCCATCCGTCCTTCAAGGGCCAAGAAACACAAGATGCAACATTTGTTTCTTGGTCCTTTGATTCTTACACCACCACCACTAAAGAGGAGTAAAAGAATGGACAAGTAATTAGGGGTGCGATTGAAATTATCAAAGTGGAAAGAGAAGTGGTGAAGCTGAAGTCGTCGAGCCACGACGTTAACTAAGGCGCTTCTTGGGAGGAGACCCAAGCGCTTTTATATTTAGTTTTTATTTTTCTTTTATTTTATTCTACATAATGTTTTTGTTGTCTTTGTTTCTGCAAGGGTGCAATAGGTATGAAATGTGATAAAGGTGAGAGAAGCCAAATTCAAGGTGAGCAATCAACGCTAAACCGGTGAAGCGCAAGTTCAAATATGAGAAATGCAGACGTCAAAAAGAATTCCTGGAAGAAAAATAGGTTAAGAAGTGGCACATCGGTGTTAGACCAGTGAAACACCGGTTCCGAAGGCGCGAAACGCCAGTGGAATGCCGGTTATGAGCATAAGGCCCAGGGAATTCTTTCACCTATTCATTCCTTACTTTGTTTTACCATGTGCATCGAGGAAAATGCTTTATTTGTGTTGGGGGGTGAAGTATGAGTAACCCACTTTCTTTGTGATGCACGATATGGCCCTATGATAGATTGGGTGACGTCATTCTTAAGGGTAAATCTTCATTACTTGCGAGTTTGTATCGCCTTTTTAGATAGTAGTCTTTGAATAAACTCCAAGATTTTTTTTATACTAGGGTTCTTTCCCAAGGAGAGATTTCTTTGTCTTTTATTCTATTGTCGAACCGGGTTGGCACTTCCCGATGATAGATTGAGAGGTGGCTTTCTTAAGGAAAAATGTCAAGTCAAGAGTCTTGTTGAATTGTTTGTGCACTTGCTTGAGGAGGTACCACCAATATTTCTTGTGTGGCATTATGCATGAGTGTTCATAAGAAAAGAGGGGTATCTAAATATGAAAATTAGCATGCTCTTGTCATGAATTATATATTCCTTGATTGGCTTGTTGATTCGTAACTATGTCGTTAAAAGAAATCCTCTTAATGTGACAAAGGAAGTGTGTGAACTCCTTGGATTGTGATGCCTTGTGTTGTAAGGCTTTTAGCTTAATTATTGTGTATGCATGATTGTCTAGAACTTTCCCTTCGTGTGATTCAAGGCGAAATGATAGATGTGGCTGTACTTAGAACATGATCTTAGGCCATCTTTAGTTAGTAACTTCACCCATATGACCTCCTTGAACATTAATCTTTGATAGCCAAAGTTTGAGCCTTGGACCCTTTCTTTGGAAACCACATTACAATCCTAATAACCATTTTTAATCCTTCTTTTTGGCACCCATCCTCCCTAATTTCTATACATAAAATAATGAAAAATGAGGCTTGAAGTCCCTGAGATGGGGAGTGTTAAGGAAACAAATATGAGATGAGGCAAAAGCCTACGTTTGGGTGTTTGCAAGAGAAGGGGAAAAAATTAGAGCCTCAATGTGAGGTAGCACTAAAATCATGAAGAAATAAATTAATTGATGTGTTGAAAGACCTCGAATCATCAAAAGAGAAAGAATAGAAGAAAGGTGCTATCTTTTGCATAGAATAGACTAAAAGTGAAATTCACGGGTGTTATAAGGGTGGCTTGTGTTATACAAAAGATAAAGATGATGAACAAGGACAAATAAGGTGGCGTATTTTCAATAAGATAATGGGGTCTTACAAGATTTTGCAAAGGCATTAGGGAGGCGTTAGTCACTAAAGCTAAACAGTTATCCTACCGTCACCCCTAGCCTTCATTATGACTCACAAGTCCTAATTTATTCTAGGTGTATCAACACTACATTAGACGCGATAGACATGAAGGGAAAGCCTATATGTCAATTTGTGTGCACTTGAATTTCTTTTTGAGAGTGAGCGTATTTGTCTTATCTTATAATTTTATTGTGTGAAATTCTATGAAAATATGTATGGGAATCTCTCTTATTGTGAGGGGCATCATTTCCTTGGAGTACATGCTTAAAATTGTTTTCCAAGAGAGGTTTGATTAAGGCAAGTGGGTAGCGAACTTTAAGGAGAGCTTTAAATGTGAATTATCAGTGAATTGAGATGCTATTTGAACTTGTTTTGAGGAACTATGCCCCTTTTTTGAATGAAATGAATGAACGCAACATATGTTTAATGATTGTGGTTACCTATTGAAGCTTGTGAAATATGGTTTGAGGCTTTATTTCCCTTGAATTGGTGTATAATATTTGGGTTGTCGTGAGGATTGATTATTGTGTACAACTATCAGAGTGCCCTAAGCTTTAGCAATGTCCTCATGTACAAGAATGTCTTGATTGGCCCTCGATGCAAAAACTCATACATAGCATGTTGTTCATTTGCTCAATTGTAAAGAATTGCATAACTTGAGGACAAGAGATGGTTCAAGTTTGGGGGTTTGATGAGTTGGAAACTTACCAACTCATTAGACTCCTAATCATGAGTTTTTGCTTAGTTTTTGAGTCATTTATGTGGATTTTATACCCTTTCTCATGAACTCTTTGTAGGCACCTCATGTGAGTAAAGAAAGCATGAAATCGAGCAAAACCCAAGGAATTTGAGAATAAATTTGATGAGTTAGCATATGAGGGAGAGGAGCCAAAGATAAAGGAAGATTTGAGCTCAAAAAGAGGTGCAAGGACGTGCTTCGAATTGGCTAAACACGGATCTGAAATGGCGAAACGCCGAAGCTACTGCCCAGACGGGCTAAACAATCGGCTGTTCATGGAATGGCACCGGCTAAAAGCCACTGAACCTCCGGTTCCACCCTGCCAAGCCACTGTTTTCAACCGGCTAAACTTTTGTGCTCCATGGATAGCAACCGGTGAAACACCTGTTCCACGCAAGAAAGGCCATCTAATGAAGGTTAAAAGGGGTCCAAAAAGGTCTCAAAAGAATATAGAAGATCCAAGGACATTTGGGGAAAGTTGTACACAAGAAAGTACAGATATACAACCTCCATTGTACACCATGTAAAGGGAGAACCAATCAACCAACAATTAATTCATCAAAACTTCATCATTTTCATAGATTTAGGAGTAGATTCTTTTCTCAATAGATTTGTAGAGTTAGATAGTTCTTTTCTTCTTCTTTTTCTTTACCCATTTGGAATTCCACCATGCTGTAAGAGCTTGTGAAGCAAAGTTGTGAAGCTAATGCAATGAATGTGAGGGGAATCCTCTCTGTATCTTCTCTCTATCTTTAAATATGCTTTACTAATTTTCTAGTTAGAAGTATATTCATTGTGGGTTTATTAATTTGATTTGATTTTGATAAATTGCTCTTGGATTCTTATTGAATTGTACGTGGGTGTTTCTAGATTCATCTTCCTATTATTCAATTAAGTGTAAATCGATTAGATTCTCTTCAATCTATTAATGAAGATCCATAGATTATGATATGGGTCTATCTATACTTGCTTGATTGTTACTCGGGAGAGAATGATTAAGTATTGGAAGGGAATCTAGTAGTGGGTATGGATAGGAGATTGTAAAATTTTCTATAAATAGATGAAATTACTCCCTCCTTCCTAATTGGCAGCTAATAGCTAGGAATAGTGAAGTTTCTAATCCAAATTAATTTGGGTTGAGCTAAATTGCAGCCTAAGTTTGAGAAAACTCTAGCTAGGGGTAGTCAATAGGCTTGGAAGTTGAGGCTACCTACTTCCCGAGATTATTTACTCTTTGAGTCTATGGAATTGAAGAAATTCCCAATTTAATTGTTATCTAACCCATAGAATGTCCCTAGCCTCTCACTTGTGATTACTTCAATTGGAATTCCCCCCAATTAGTTTTAGTTTAGAATTAGTTAGTTAATTTTTCCTTTTTATTTTTTCCTTTTTATTTCTCCCCAAATTTTACTTTTCTAATGTTGAAAATTACGCGCTCTAGTTTGAATTAGTTTAGAACTTTGACTTATCGACTCAATTCTCATGGGATTCGACTCCCTATTATCCGTCGGGAATATTTGCTTTTAGCAATACTATTTACACTCTTCATAAAAGAGGAGGTATTCGGAAGTTATCAAGAAGTCGAGTCTTCAACTCTTGGAAGCTCTTCCACAAGCCTCCAACCATTGGAATTTTACTTTCTTCTAAGTCAATTTGGTCAAAGGTGCTGCAAAAGATGAGAAACGTTCAACAAATCTCCGATAAGAGCGCCAAACGCAAAGCTCCTGTATCCAAAGGGATTCATTGGTCTAGGCCAATTCTTCACCGCTCTATTTTCTGAGCCGCCTATTCTTTGCTTGATGTACCACATAGCCCAAAAATTACCACGGAGTTCAACCAAAACTCACAATTTGCTGAATTTGGCTTACAATTGGCGTTCCTTGAGAATTTGAAGCACTACTCTCAAATGAGCAATATACTCTTCCTCGCTCCGAGAGTATAAAGATATCATCTATAAACACAATCACGAACATATCCAAGTATGACTTGAACACCCTATTCATCAAGTCCATAAAAGCCGCAGAGCATTCTATTAGTCCAAAAGACATAACTACAAACTCATAATGGCCATACCGCATCCCGAAGGCTAGCTGTCCTCAGGATGTCACACTCCCGAACTCGAGCCGACATACCCGTAATCGGCAGATTCATCTTTTCAAACTATCATGATCCGAATGGGGGCCCAGATCGTAGACACGGGACAAGGATCCTGAAAAAACCTCCCAAGTCAACCAATGGCATAAGCATCCATCTAACTCATTCAATAAACTCAAGAAAACATCAATAAAACCGAGGACGTCTAACTCAACATAACATCAGAATAAGCATTCGAAGCTAGAATATACATAGGTATGAAAAGCCTCTATTTGGACGAGTTGATGGACAAGAACCCAACTAACTCAACAATAACAAACCGGAAATACATAAAGGAGACCATGGTCTAAATTCTCGAAGGATGAGGACTCACCAATCCGAGCAGATACTAACTCCGAAAAGCTATCAAAGAGCGGGGCTAAAGGTGAGTCGGATCCTTGGAATATCAGCGAAACGATACGACAGTGTAAAGCATGCGATCAGTACGTGGAATGTACCGGTGCATGCAAGGTAAGTAAAACCGCTCAATGTAAAGTAAAACATTTAAATATTTCATAACATATCCATAAGCTTAAAATTTAAGAGGAAAGAAATACGTGCACTCATTCTGAAATCATAATCTTTTCATAGTATGATCATGCATAGTTTCATAACATCATGACCGACTCGAATGAAACAAAGTTGAAATATGAAATTTATTAAAAGCCGAACAATGAGTCAATCCTTACTTTTAGAACATGCATGCTTGAATGTAATAATCATGACTAATGAATATGCGAATCTGAATCATGTAGACAATTGAGACTCGTCATTTCCTAACCGACGCACCACGATAGCGCTTACTGGTCCCAACTATCACACTCAAGTGGGTAGAGCCGCCCATAACCTCGGCCTGTGGTGGCTATGGATTTATACCATGATATCAAGCTCAAGGGCCAATAGGGCTGGGGATAGCTCAAGCGTGGGAGGTCCCAATAATATAATAGTGTCATCCTACATTGATGCGTAGTTCTAGGGCATAAGGTGAATGACCCTTAGCCCACTAGGTGCTAGAATCTTCGAAAACATGCAATGCTCTACATCGATATAGTAATGCTCAACATCGTCTATTGATGGCTTAAGCTGAAATCATGTATAACTCAACATCATATGAAACAACATTGTCCTTTGAAAAATCTCAATAATGACATACATCTCAATTATGAACTTATGCATATGAGAAGCTTTAATTTGAAACATACCACAAGCTATATTACGAATTTGGGAGGTTTCACTCCAAACAATGCGATGAGCTTATTTCAGGAAAATCATCATTTTAAATCAACATGTGGGCATTGCCCAAAGCTTTACCATACTTGGATCTACTCAATTCATTTTGAAAACAATATCATAATCATGGATAGCTTAAGAAACATGTTTTTCATCATCATACATTCATAAAAAATTTCACCTTTTAATATAAAATTTTCAAAAAGGACTACATAGCTGAATTGAATTAACAAATAAAAATATTTAAAACATTTTAAAATCTTCCCAAGCTTCACAATTCATCAATATAAATATAATCTAATCATACCCATGTATAGAGATTGAAGATTTATGCAATTGGGTTAAAACCCCATACTTGATCATAGGTGATTTTCAGGGATTGTAGAAATTGGGCATGGGTGTGGAAGGAGGCACCCTCTCATAACCTTACATACCGAAGGGATGATTTTACCACTTCTCTAATTTCCCAAGATGAAATTCCAACGGAAACCTTGAAATTTTGCTTGAATCATCTCTTCCACTCCATCAAACTTGCATGCATGCAAGGACCGACATAGAATAGGCTTTTCTCAAGCCAATACCCATCAAGATTGCCTAAACGATGTAGTATAGCCTTAGGGATGTAGGAATGATAGAATTACCCTTACTGATTACGCAGAAAATTTGTTCACTGGACAAAACAACAGATGAACCAACGGGTCGTTGGAGGATACCATGACCCGTGGTATCCGTCCGTGCTATGCATTGCTCAAGCCTTCTCTCAGAATTAGACCACGGATAGACAGGACGACTCGTCCTTAGATCTAACAGGTCGTTCATTCGGTTATTAATTTCCCTCATGAACCTTATGAACTTCCCCACGACGAGTCTCTCCACGACTTGTTGTGGGCTCCAATGGATCGTGGTTTCCGTCCGTCATGTCTACTGGAGATCTAGGTTTCCTTACCAATGCTCACCACAACGGACCATTGCAAGCCACGACCGGTCATTGGATGACCCTTTATATTCCCCAACTACTAATTCCATCTCTTTTCAAGACCACTAACGAGTCATTACATCAACCGTTACTTCCACTGCCACCCGAACACATAAACCCACGACTACCAACAACGGCTTGTGGTTTGAAACCACGAGTCATTACTCCACTTGTCTCAGCTATTTTTCCCCTGTTTCTGCATATTTCAGATTTAACTCCCGGGTCTTATTCTTAGGCACCTCCGTAGTATTACAATATATCTCCTTTGGGAACATTCATCCTCGAATGTTTGAAACAAGCAGAAAATAGAAGCATGTAATCATCATAATCGAATATTGATCATTTAGACCAAAAAATGGCAGAATGACTACCTCCGAAAAGAACTACATAACTTAATCGAATTCATACATAACATACATCCATCATATCATAAATCAAACTTATGCACATAAATTTAACATTGAAACTGATTAGAGAATTAGGGCAAAAACTTATACCTTAAATTTAAACTGAGCCGGTAGGGAACATATGGGGGTATTTAGACATCATAGCCGCTTTGGCTTCCCACGTAGCTCCCTCAACATGTTGATTTCTCCATACCACCTTCACCGAAGCTACTTCTTTGTTCCTCAGCCTCCAAACCAGATGATCCAAGATTGCAACTGGAATTTCCTCATAAATGAGGCTATCTTCCACACCAACTCTTTCCATTAGGATAACTAAAGATGGATCCACCAAGCACTTTTTCAAGAGCGATACATGAAAGACGGGATGAACTAAAGATAACTTTGATAGCAAGTCCAACTCATATGCTACCTTACCAACTCTTCTAATAACCTGATAGGGACCAACATAACGGGGACTGTGTTTTCCTTTCTTTCCGAACCACATAACTCCCTTCATTGGAGATACCTTTAGAAATACCTAATCGTCTACCTCGAACTCCAAATCTCTTCACCTCACATCAACATATGACTACTAATGACTCTAAGCGATTTTCAGTCTGTCCCTTATCAACTTAACCTTTACCATGGCATCATGAACCAAATCAGGCCCTATCATAGCTGCTTCCCCAACCTTAAACCATCCGATGGGAGATCTACACCTCTAGCTATAAAGATCCTCGAACGGTGCCATCTGGATGCTAGAGTGATAACTGTTATTATAAGCAAACTCGATCAAGGGAAGGTGATCATCCAAGTACCTTTGAAGTCCATCATATGCTGTCAACATGTCCTCTAGAGTATGGATTGTTCGTTCTGCCAGATTGTTCGTTCTGCCTGGCCATCTATTTGTTGATGAAATGCTGTGCTGAGTTTAACCTGAGTCCCAAGCCCTTTTTGGAAAGACCTCCAAAACTGGGTATCTCGGTTTGAGATGATAGACAAGGGCACTCCATGCAAATGCACCAACTCCTGGATACATAGTTTGGCATAATCATCCGCTGAATCTGTGGTTTTGACCAGTAGAAAGTGTGCAGCCTTGGTCAACCTGTCTACCACCACTTAAATAGAATCGTAGTGTCGACGAGTATGAGGTAGGCCTGTAATAAAATACATATTAATATCTTCCCACTTCCAAGTGGTAATGCTAATATCCTGAAGTACACCTCCCGGCATTTGATGCTCGACCTTCACTTGATGACAGTTCGGGCACTTGGCTACGAATTCTGCAATATCCTTTTTCATGTCATTCCACCAATATATTTCCCGCAAATCACGATACATCTTGGTGGCACCCGGATGGATAGAATACCAGGATCCATGTGCCTCATGCAATATCCGATCCCTCAAGTTGTCAATATTTGGAACATATATACGACCCTTGTACTGCATCACCCTATCTCCCCGTTGGGAGAAGACCTCCACCTTTTGACTTCCAACGGCCCTGGTATCATAGCACCCCATCCCCCTTTAAGAGTATATAAGGATTTCATCGAGGAGCACAATCACGAACATATCCAAATATGCCTTGAACACCCTGTTCATTAGATCCATAAAAGCTACAGGGTCATTGGTTAGTCCAAAAGACATAACAACGAATTCGTAGTGACCATACCGAGTTCTAAAGGCGGTTTTCGAGATGTAACTCTCCCGAACCCTAAATTGATGATACCTGGATTTGAGATCGATCTTGGAGAAACACTTGGCAGCCTGAAGCTGGTCGAACAAATCATCGATCCTGGGTAATGGATAACTGTTCTGAACAGTGACCTTCTTCAATTTCCTATAATCAATACACATCCGAAGAGAACAATCCTTCTTCGGAACAAATAAAACTAGTGCACCCCATGGAGACTTACTCGGCCTAATAAAGCCCTTATCTAACAGGTCCTTAAACTAATCCTTCAACTCTTTTAGCTCGGCTGGAGCCATTCTGTAGAGCAGAATATATATAGGTTGCGTGTGGGAAAAAAGATCTGTACCAAAATCAATCTCTTGCTCGGGAGGGACACCCGAAAAATCATCAAGAAAGACCTCTGGATATTCACGTAGGACTGGTATGGACTGGATGGTCGGGGTCTTGGACTCCATGTCCCTAACCTAACTAGATGGTACATGCAACCCTTAGAAGTCATCCTTCTGGCCTTAAGGTAGGCAACAAATCGACCTACAGGCACAACTGAACTACCCTTCCATTCTAAAACTGACTCACCCAAAAATCTGAACTATCCTGACTGGGTTCTCAAATTAACTGAAGCATAGAATTCAAATAGCCAATCCATGCCGATAATAACATCGAAATCGGTCATGGCTAACTCTATCAAGTCTACTGAGGTGACCTTATGAAGGACTGAGACTAGGTAACCTCTATAATCCCATCCTACTATAACTGAGTCACCTACTGGGGTAGAAATTGAGAAGGGCTCGGAAAAGACATCGGCACTGACTCCGAAGCTACTGGCTACATATGGTGTCACAAAAGATAGGGTAGCCCCCGGATCTAAAAAAACATATACATCAACATGAAAAACTCTCAACATAAAAGTGACCACATCTGGTGAGGCCTCCTGCTCATGACAGGTGGCTAAGGCATAGAATCTGTTCTGGCGCTGACCGCCAGTTGTGCTAGTAGATGCCCCCTGATGTGCTGAGCGTGGGGGAGGGGCTGCTGAACTAGAAGTTGGGCCTTGGCCCCTAACCTGATCCTGCCTCACAGCTGGACAATCTCAAAGCATGTGTACGGACTTCCCATACCTGCAACAAGTTGGGATGCCAGAATCTGCCAGTCTGCTTCTCTGATCCCTCGAGCCTGATGCTCGCCCTCTCTGATCATGTCTGGGCCTATATGGAACACTCAATGCCGAAGATATCAGGGTTGATGATCTCTGGTGAGTCTATTATCGGTGTCCACCACCGGACCTCTGTTGAGAGAATCTGTGATTCTCGGTCCTAGCCCTCTTGGCCTCCCTCTCCCTTGAATATGCCACCTCTATCTTCTAGGCATACAAAACTATGCGAGGGAAGTCAATATCCTGGTGAAGTATAGAAATTGACACTCGTTTTCAAAATACCCCGCTGTACCATGCATGAATCTGCTTACCCGTGCCCTTTAGTCGGTCACTAACTATGGGGAATATTTCGATAAGCGCATGAACTCAAGGGAATACTCTTGCACTTCCATCCTCCCCCACTTCAAGTTCAAAAACTCAGCTTCCTTTAGCTCTCTTATATCTCTAGGGAAGAACCGATCCAGGAATCCAACCTAAAAGTCCTCCCACATAAGCGGACCTACACCAACAATCCTACTATCCTTCCATTGGAGAAACTAGATATGTGTAACCCCCTTCAACTGGTAGCAGGCCAAGTCTGCGCACTCAACACTAGACACCCCCATAACTTGGGTGATCTTGAAAATCTCATCAATGAAATCATGTGGGTCCTAATCTACCTTGGACCCCTGAATCTCCGACGGGTTCATCCTCAAGAAGTCTCTTACTCGAGCTGGCGCTGCATTGCCATTTTTCGGAACATGCACAATGGCTTGCTGATTGACCTGAGCGGTCAAGGCTTGCACAAGCATCTGAATAGCGGTCCAGAACTCAACATGAGTGGCTGGCTCCGATGTCTGAGACTCCTGAGCTGGTCGGGCTAGCTGATGCCCATAACCATTTCCATTCTCGTGGCCCTCACCACCTCCATTCCTCGTTCCATTCATTCTTCGGGGAGCCATGATTCTGCAATCGCGATTAGCATGACTTAGAAGGATAGAAAGACTTTTCATCACACGACATAAATCATGAAATAAGGGAATATTTCCTAAATGTTTCGTAGCCTCTTCGTCATAAGTGTGGCGCGCTTCACACCCATGAAAAAGACTCTACTTAACGCGGCTTTCATACATCCTAGGACACTTCAAAACCTATGGCTGTGATACCAAGTTTGTCACGACCCGAATGGGGCCTGGATCGTAGATATATGACAAGGGACCCCCAGAGACCCCAAGCCAACCAATGGCATAAGCATCCATCTAACTCATTTGATAAACTAAAGAAAATATCAATAAAACACAACAGAAGTCAAACTCAACATAACATCATAATAAGCATTCGAAGCTAGCACATACATAAGCCTGAAAAGCCTCTAGTTTGGACGAGTTGATGGGAAAAGACCCCGAATAACTCAACAATACTGAAACTTGAAATACATAAAGGAAAATGATAGTCTAGTCCTCGAAGGATGAGGACTCACCAATCCGAGTAGATACTAACTTCGGTATGCTGTCTAAGAGCGGGGCTAAAGCTGCGAGCCGGATCCTATATTATAAAATGATACAACATAGAAAGTATGCGGTCAGTACATGGAATGTATCGAGTATGCAAGGTAAGTAAAACCGCTCAAATTAAAGTAAATCATTTAAAACATATCATAACATATCATAAGCTTTCAAATCTAAGAGGAAAGAATTACATGCACTCATTCTAATATCATAATCTTTTCATAGTATGACCATGCATAGTTTCATAACATCATGACCAACTCGAATGACTCAAAGCTTAAATATGACATTTATAGAAAAGCTGAACAATGAGTCAAACCTTTTAGAACCTTCATGCTTGAATGTAATAATCATGAGTAATGAATATGCGAATCTGAAGCATGTAGACAATGGGAGACTCATATCAATATACCACGACAGAGCTTACGTGGTCCTAACTATCACACTAAAGTGGGTAGAGCCGTCCACAACCTTGCCAAGGCTATGGACAATACCATGATATCGATGTCAAGCTCAAGGGCCAATAGGGCCGAGGATAGCTCACAAGGGAGGTCCCAATAATATAATAGTGTCATCCTATGTTGGCGTGTAGTTTTGGGAATAGGGTGACCGACCCTTAGCCAACTCGATCCTAGACTCTTCTCCCAAAATATGAAATGCTCTACATCGTATATAACGAAGCTCAACATTGTCTATTGACGAAGCTCAAGCTTAAATCATGTATAACTCAACATCGTACGAAATGAAGCTCAACATTGTCCTTTGACAAAGCTCAATAATGGAATACCTCTCAATTATGAACTTATGCATAGGAGAAGCTTTAATTTGAAACATACCACAAGCTAATAATATGAAATTTGGGAGGTTTCGCTCCAAAAAATGCGGTGAGCTTATTTAAGGAAAATCATCATTTTAAATCTACATGTAGGCATTTCCTAAAGATTTACCATACTTGGATCTACATAATTCATTTTGAAAATAATATCATAATNNNNAGCTTTAGAAACATATTTTTCATCATGATACATTCGTCATCATTCTCTTCATTCATGAACTTCTCATCCATGGGCATTTAATTTAATAACTTAGAAAACATAATTTGGATTGAAAACAATTTAAAATCTTCCCAAGCTTCACAATATATCAATATAAATATAATCTAATCATACCCATGTATAGAGATTGAAGAATTATGCAATTGGGTAAAAACCCTATACTTGATCATAGGTGATTTTCATGATTTGATAAAAAATGGGCATGGGTGTGGAAGGAGACACCCACTCATAACATTACATACTTGGAGGGATGATTTTACCACTTCTCTAATTGCCCAAGATGAGATTCCAATGGAAACCTTGAAATTTTGCCTTGAATCGCCTCTTCAACCCTTCAAACTTGCATACATGCAAGGAATGGCTTAGAATAGGCTTTTTCCCTCTCAAAACCCATCAAAAAGAGCCTTAAATGACGTAGTATAGGGCCTTAGGTAGTAGGAATGACAGAACTACCCTTTTTGATTGCGCTGAAAATTTGTTCACTAGACCAAACAACGGACAAACCAACTGGTCGTTGGAGGATACCACGACTTGTGGTATTTGTCCATTCTATGAACTGCTCAAGCCTTCTCTCAGAATTCATCCATGGATAGACTGGACGACTCATCCTTAGATATAACAGATCATTCATTCGGTCGTTAATTTCCCTTCTGCAACTTCTGAACATCCCCACGATGAGTCTTACCACGACGCGTTGTGGGCTCCAATGGATCATAGTATTCGTCTGTCAAGTCCACTGGAGATCTAGGTTTCCTTACCATGACTCACCATAACAGACCGGTGCAAGCCACGATGGGTCGTTGGATGACCCGTTATATTCCCCAACTGCTAAGTCCATCTCTTACCACGACCACTAATGATGACTCATTGTTTCTTACAATGAGTCTTTACATCAACTGTTACTTCCACTGCCACCCAAACTCTTGAACCCACGACTGCCAACAATGGCTCATTGTTTGAAACCACGAGTCATTATTCCACTAATTTAAGCTATTTTTCAACAGTTTCTGCAGATTTCAAATATAATTCCCGGGTCTTATTCTTAGGCACCTCCGGCGTGTTACAGAAACACTTGGCACCCTGAAGCTGGTCAAATAAATTATTAATCCTGGGTAGTGGATACCTGTTCTTGATGGTGACTTTGTTCAATTGTCGATAATAAATACACATTCGAAGAAAACCATCTATCTTGCGGACAAAGAGAACTGGTGTACCCTATGGGGACTTGGTTGGTCTAATGAAATCCTTATCTAAAAGGTCCTTCAATTTCTTCTTCAACTCAGTTGGAGCCATTCTGTAAGGAGGAATAGATATAGGCTGCGTGTTGGGAAGAAGGTCAATACCAAAATCAATCTCCTATTCATAAGGGACTCCCGGTAGATCGTCTGGGAAGAGTTCTGGATACTCACGTACTACTGGAATTGACTGGATAGTCGGGGTCTCGGACTCAACATCCTTAACCCTAACTAGATTGTACACACAACCTTTAGAAATCATCTATCTGGCCTTAAGGTAGGAAATGAAACTACCTACAAGCATAGTTGAACTACCTTTCTATTCTAGGACTGGCTCACCCAGAAATCTGAAATCTACTGGCCAGGTTCTACAATTAACTAAAGCATAACATGAAAATAGCCAATCCATGCCGAGAATAACATCAAAATCAGTCATGGATAACTACATAAAATCTTCTTAGGTGACTTGCTGAAGGATTGAGATCGGGCAACCTCTATATACTCGTCTAGCTAAAATTGAATCACCTACTGGAGTAGCGACTAGGAAGGGTTCTGATAATACTTCAGGATGGACTTCGAATCTACTGTCAACACAAGGTGTCATGAAAGACAAGGTAGCACCCGAGTCTAGCAAAACATAAACATCAAGATGAAAAACTTGTAACATACCAGTGACCACATCCGGGGAGACCTCCTGCTCCTGGAGGGATGCTAAGGCATAGAATCTGTTATGGCACTAATAGCCACCTATACTGGTAGATGCCCCTTGTTGTGCTGAGTGTGCGGGAGGGGCTGCAGAACTAGAAGCTGGACCGCGACCCCCATCATGATCCTGTCTCGCTTCTAGGAAATCTCTGAGCATGTGTCCAGGCTTCCCACATCTGAAACAAGCACCTGTACCTGCTAAGCACTGGCCCGTGTGCCCCCGGCCACACCTTCGGCAAGCTGGAACACTAGAATCTACGGGTCTGCTACTCTGACCCCTATAGCCTGATGCTCGCCCCCTCTAATCGTTCCTCGTTCTGGATGGCACACTTAGGGATGATGATGCTGGGGCTGATGACCTATGGTGAGTCTGCTGTCGGTACCCACCACCCGACCTCGACTGTGAGAATCTCTGGTCATCGATCCTGGCCCTCTTTCCCTCCATTTCTCTTAGATGTGCCGCCTCCATCTACTGCACGTACAAATACTATCCAAGGGAAGTCCATGTCCTGGTGAAGAATAGCGGTCCTATAATCCTTATCCAAATAGCCCTCTACACCATGAACGAATCTACTCACCCACGCCCTCTGATCAGCCACTAACTCTGGGGAGTACTTTGATAGGCGAGTGAACTCAAGGGCATACTCCTGTACCGTCATCCTCTCTTGATTCAGATTTACAAACTCAACTACCTTCAGCTCCCTTATCTAACGAGGGAAGAACCAATCTAGGAATGTGACATGGAACTCATCCCAAGTGACAGGGCCTGCTCTTGCGACCCTACTATCTTTCCATTGGCAAAACCAGATGTGCGCGACCCTTTTAAAGTGGTATGAGGCCAACTCCACGCACTCAACTCCATTCACCGCCATGACTTGGGTGATCTTCATGATCTTATCTATGAACTCATGCGGGTCCTCATCTACTTTTGACCAGAGGAACTCTTGTGGGTTCATTCTTAAGAAATCCTTGAGTAGAGCTACCGCAGTATTTCCATTTTGCAGAACATGCACAACTACCTGCGGATTGACTTGAGTGGTCAAGGCTCGCACGAGCATCTGAATAGCTGCCCGAAACTCAGCATGGGAAACTGGCTCTTGTGCCTGGTGCTCCTGAACTGGTTGGCCCTGCTGGTGCCCATTCCCTTTTCCATCCTCATAACCTTGACCAGTCCCATTCCTTCTGATGAGCCCGCAAGTGTACGGGTTGTACAAGTAATATATTGGCCCTTTTTAAGAACCGGAATGTCAAACCCACAGGGACTGGACTACATGGTAAAACCTTTTCGAGTGTTAATTTACTATAACTCTAATAATGAAGACAGCAGTGTAAAGAAAAGTTTTTATATTTTGGAAACTATTTTTATACTAAAGTAGAGTATTTATACAAT